>OZ038493.1:107161711-107261711 GCA_964036315.1 Acanthosepion esculentum
ACCCTTGACAAATATACAGTGACGAAAAAAATGTTTCAATCTACTCAGGGTTACATATTCAGGTAAAGGATCTGAAAGAGAGCAAATCAAAATAAAATTCTTCAGTTTCACTTCCTCGATTTGCAAACACAACATCCATTTAATTATGCTGATACTCCGTTTGTTGGGTCGAATTCAAGTATTTGGCGAATTTTCCCTTAACATAATCAAGTTCTTGTAAAAAGTAAATAAATAAGTCATGATTTCGAATACTAGTCTTTAAAAGTTATCAAGTTTTCCATTTTGGGAAAAGTGGCACAAATCACCCATTTTTATATGGCCTTGTACCGTACGGAACAAAAGAATGCATACCATCAGATATAGAGTCCGTAAAAATCGGCTGACAGAAAATTTTGAATAAGATCATCACTGGTTGCACGAAAATTGTCGCCTTCGACAGAATAAGATACACTTAGTAAAAATTAAACAATGTGACAGATTTTCCAAATAATATGGGCGCTGCGCTTTTGAGATAATAAGAAAAAATATACCTCAATATTATACCTCAAATAACAGACTGATAATATGGATGAGAATTAGTACGAAATCGGGGGGTGCAATTGCTTGAATTCTTGTATTATGAGGTGATACTTGAATTTCCAGTGGCGTCGGTTTTAAATTCAAAATAATGTACTAAAAGAAAGATTTACGGAAAAGAAATTAAGCTTCAACGGGAAAATAATCAGTCATAGGACTGATTTTGACTTATTCTGGATGATAGGCGCTCAATAATCCATTTCGAAACATTTACTTGTTTAATAGTGGAAGAAGTGATACACTTCATGTGACTTTTGGCTTTTGGCTTTGTAGACTGAGTTCACCAGTTAACGTTTGTCCTTTTCGACGAATATCTTCAACCCTTGTGTTTCACATGAATGCAAGCATCTGTCATATTTCAAACAGATCCCTTTCAATTTTCAATCAACAATACCTACCTGCCTTTTATGAAATGGATTTCTCATCAACACTTTTTCGGTTTCAGTAGAGGCCTTAAATGACTGGAAAAATGATTCTGATAAAGATTGTTTTTGGTTTTAAGAAGCTGGTTGATTGCGAGATTATTTTCATCGAGCCAATCTTTTTTGTTTCTTTTTTCTTAAACCCAAGACATCAACACTGGTGTTGTTTATGGTCTTTTAGAACTCTTCCTAGGAGCCATCAAACTGAGAGCTTTTCACAGTTTTTGAAGCTCTTTCCGTCCCACCCAATCCCTCAACACATTCACATCAACCCGACTGGGGATTTTTATCACTCCAGAACGAACTTTCCGCCTTATACGCTGTTTCAGTTTTCCCCTTACAAGATAATGATCAGTACCAAATTCTGCTCCCCTCATTGCTAGTACACAGCAAACATCCTGAATGTCACGTCGACGACAAATTATGTAATTAATGATGTGACCATGGCGAGACATTGGATGGATCCAGGTTACCTTATGGATCTCTTTTAGTTGAAAGAAAGTGTGGCATAGAGCAAGATTGAGGTTCGTGCTGAGCTGGAGAAGATGCAAACCATCGCTGTTTACCTTACTAAGTCCAAAACGACCTACAGGGCCCCATGTTTCATTTGTTCCCACCAACGCGTTAAAATCCCCACCAAAAGGAGAATTTTATCAGCCTGAGGAATTTTTGATAGCGCTGAATGGAGGTCTTCGTAGAAAGCAATTATCATTTCCTCACTATTGGACATAGTTGGACCATAGACAGAGATTAATGTCAGGAATCTGTTTCCTGACAGTAGCATACAAATAGTCATGATTCTGTCAGTTATGCCTTAATGATGCTCAAGATGTGCAACAAGATCAGATTTTATTGCAAACCCCACACACCCTCATATTTCTCACCTGCAGACTTACCCTTCCAATAGAAAGTGTAGCATGCACTTTTTTCCATCAGTTGATACTCATCGCTAAAGTGGGTCTCAGAGAGACCTTGATAATTCCTTTGCTACAATGGCAGTTCTGCGTTCGGGTCTTTTACTATGAGCACTATCTAAAAGGGTTCACACCATCCAAGAAACAACTTTGATAAAGTGTCTCTGATGTTGAAAATTTGATTTTGACTTTTGTATTCCGCCTGCAAAGTTGAACAGCCGCCGACTGCAGGAAGCCAACCAGCTTGAAAAAGGAACTGAGTTTTTGTTTAAGTCACCTTTTTTAGACCCTTCCTAAATTCATGGGTGAGCAGTTTTTCCCTGACAAGGGCTTCTCAGATGTTAAGGAATCCACCGAAGGATGCTGCTGTTCAACCAGAAAAACAGCGATGTTAGATAACCCCAAAGCAGCCTATGTGCAGATTTGTGATTATGTCCTCCCAACCCAGCCTGCATACATTGCCACTCCTCCATCGCCATCAGACTTTGTAGAGATATCTGCACATTAAGATGGCGATACAACATGCTTGTGCGACAAATATGGTACCCTCTCTACCTCTTTAAGCATTTCTCCAGTGACAAGCATACGTGAGATGACTGGACACCTAATGGGACTGCATGTTTTTTATCACAGAGTTTAACCTCTTTGTTGGCTGAAACAAGTTGTACTAGTTTACATCTTTACTAGCAGTCACATCAGGTACCTGGACTAACCTGGCATAAGAGATAATTAGATGGGCGTTGACCTCTCAAAGAGGTTCATCCGCTCTTTTTCTGTCAGGTCATTCTGATGGAATGCTACTGGTATCATGTAAGCCAGTACTACCTGTTGCATGGTCGGGCAATCGGCGCCTAAACTGGTTGCCCCACCAAGTCAAACTGGTGAAGAGTGTGGTTAGAAATATCCAAGGGTGGATATATATATATATATATATATATATATATATATATATATATATATATATATATATATATATATATATATATATACGTTTGTTGTGCAATTCAAAATTCCCTGGTTTTCCCAAGACGACATGGGAAAACCATGAAACATTAAGTTGCACTACAAACATAGATATATGTATATTTATCAATATATACTTCTTAGCTCTGTCTAACTACACTGAGGACTGTTTTGTTTATAACTTATATTAAATTAATTAAATACTTATTCGCTTATCTGTGTATGCACGCTAACGTACGCATATACAATTGCTAATATCTTATTATTTGGTTTATATCCATATATATATATATATATATATATATATATATATATATATATATATATATATATATATATATATATATATATATATATAATCTTGGGGGTCGGTTCCACAGAGCAGTAGTTCGCGGAAAGAAGCTGTTCAACTGACTTCACACCGATAGAATACGGAGAGAATATATGTGGTTTGCTACAATAGAAGTGGCATGGCGGGTCCTAGCCGTGAAGGTTAGAAATGGCGGAACCAAGAAATGCAGTTCATCCTAGTCCTTTCCATGGTAGTAGCGACAGCTTAGCGAGAGAATCACCGCATCTTGCCCGTGAGAGAGGTTTGAAGGTGGAATATAATTTTCATCTCATCCCATTTAAATACATGAATAAAATAATTCAAATTCAGGTCATGTTTGTATTTAATAGACTGGTTGTAACTGGCTTAAAAAAAACGAATAGTTTTGAGTATTCTGGTAAAACCCCATGACCGTGCCAAGCCCTGTACCAGACTTAGTTGCACAGAAAGCCTATCTCTGTAATCTATGTCTATGTAATCAGTGAATGCCGGCTTAACTAAATAAGTCAAAATGGCGTCGCTCAGTTCCCGTGGCTGTCCGTGTTGCAGCGAGACAATCGTGTGTCTTCAATTTTCCATTCGTCAATCAGCGCAGTGTGTTGGCTGAAAATAAGTAACTGTTTTCATGGCAGTGAATATTAAGCGACGGCAATCTCTTCCTCTTTGAAAATGAATGTCTGATTACTACGCGAATTTAACTATCTGTCTAATTTCTCCAAACACTTCTTCATATAATTGTTCCTCTCTCCCTCACACTTCTCTTTCCTCTATTTTTCTCACTCACTCTCTTGCCTGTCTATCTGTCTCATCTCTCTTCTCACTTCTCTCAATGTACAGCGTATTCAGTAAGCTGTGCTCTATCGGACACATGGCTACATGTTACAGACTCCGGTATTCCCAAACGGTAATTCATGTAACTATTGATCAGGTTCAGCTTAACTGAACAGACTAGAAACAACGTCTTGACAGCGAGCATTGTGTCTCACTGGAATGAAGCAAACACGTTGAATTCTATTATATTATGATAGAAAATATGAGATTCAGCCAAGTAATCACCATGTCCAGTGCAATGGTAAGTATACACATCGCGTAAACCAGTTCGCTATTTTTATGATTTCCAACCTGACTGGGTGACCCAAGATTATAGCTTCTTGCCAGAACTGACTCACTTTAATAAATAATTTAGAATACATACACACACACACGTGTGTGTGTACGTGTGTGTGTGCGAGTGCGCGCGTGTGATATACAAGTTGGATATATAACTGTGTGTGCGTGTGATATACAAGTTGGATATATATATATATATATATATATATATATATATATATATATATCCAAACTTTTTTTTAAATAACAGCAGTGTTCGTTTTCAAATTAAAAATTCTAATTCTTATTTTGATTCTTAAATGTTCATCTGGGCTAAATTCAAATCCAAAATTAAACTACAATTAATTTAAATACTCAACAACTATAATAGATCAACCTAACAGTAAAATATCTCCCGATAACCAGAAATATTAAACAAGCAGTGTAAACCCAAAATTCGTACCTGACGATTGTAGGCAGCATGGAAATCCGAGTTGAGCGATCAATGTAGAGTATTATGTATATTTTATATTATATATAATAGCTTTGTTATTTAACATTGAACACAGTTTTTTCTTACACTATAGGGTATATATATATGTGTGTGTGTGTGTGTGTGTGTGTTTACGAATGCTTGCTCCTACATTTACCTATATTTATCCATTTGATTATATATATATATATATATATATATATATATATATATATATATATATATATATGGGGGGAGTAATATACAGGGATAGGAGCTATCGGAGCAGATAGTGGATCAGCATGCCGAGTTCAAATATCGGACGAAACTGTTTTGGTCACCACACAAAGGTGCGAAGGTGCAAAGGTACGAATCCATTTACCCCTACCAGATATGGATTAAATAACAGTAGTTTGGGCTCGTTAGCCTTGAGAAATCATCCAGGATAATTCTGAATTCAAACTTCTTTCCGACACGCCATGAGTCATAGTGGTAAAGCAAGGCCCGTTACGATGCAAATGACTTGGTCTTGTAAGGAGGAAAATATGTCTGAAGTAAATTGGAAATTTTGTTGTTGTCACTTCATATATAAGCAGATATTTATTACGTTTAATTTTATCTTATATGAAGTAACGATAATGAGTTTTCCATTTAAGGGTTCCACTCGATCTGCAAAAGACGACTTTATTTTCTCAACATATCTTAGCAGCGCACCATTATGAAGATAAGATCTTGGAATTACTATAAAGAATCTCTGTTTTATTTGAGCATCGCTCTGATGGTGTTTGAGGCAGTGCAATCATGGCAAAATACAAATACAGTTGGTAAATTCAATTCTTGATGGATGCACACAACTGTAGAAGACAAGCCCACTTGGGTGTTGTGAGAACGGATCTCTTTCTGCACTAGAAGTCGACGTTCTCTGCTAAAGATCTCCAGACCATATTTGTTATACTGCGCCATTAGTATTCTGTTCATTTACAGGAAGATCGTAATTATTTAGGCTGTCCTAAATTCAGTCCTTGGGACACACTAGGTTTCTGTGACCCTGTGCCAGAGATCAGCAGATGATATATCAATTCATACGTGTGATGTTTATGTGCATCTTTTGACTCTTTACAGATGGACGGAGCTTTCCAAATCAAATCATGATCTCCACAACGTGAAGCCTAACTGGACCCAGGCCATTTAGTCGAAGGCTTGACTTTCTCAGCGGTTGGCCGTATACGAGACGACAATAGAAAGGCGCCCAGAGAACACATAGTTGACTACACAAGCAATAATCAGCTAGAGTAACTTGTTAATGATAATTATAGTATAGATCCCTAAATATAACTGCTGACTGAATTACCAAACATTTTGAAGATCACTTTCTGGTTGGGTTGGGGACTATCAAGGTTAGTTTAGTTTAGCAAAGGAGCATACCAGTAAGACACTAGTTGAGACTGGAATACATTATATCATCGATGACCTGAGCCTTTCAAACACTCGCTCTACAACAAGCGTCCATGTGCAGGTATCAATTTGTTGATGTGTGGACGATCAAGAAAATACCCATTTACATATTTCGAATTTTAACTTCAATTCCATTTCAAAACTTAATTTTTTCACAGTAAATATCCAAAATGCACTGAAACCTGTTCTGCTTGTTAATAATGATTGTACCTTTGTGTTAATTAAATTTTTAATAATGACAAACAGCTGATTGCGATGTTTATTCTTACTCCAAATTAGACGAGAGAACAAAATATTTTAGATCGTGCATTTTTTGTCCGTGTGTAGCGGTGCGTTATGCAGAGAAGAGTTTATTATGAAATTTTTATTCAAAATTCATATTATTTTGTTGGACACTGATGTAGAACATGAAATTTATTTTCCGACTGAGATACATCGAGTACAAGTCTTCTGAGCATGAGTGACCTCGTGAAATTACAACAGCCGAATCATTAAACTGTCATAATTCTTCAATTTCTTCCTTTATTCTGTTGATGCTGCTGCATCTGTTTCTTAATTTTGTACATCATATTCTTCATTATTTTCTTCTTCATCACTATCTTTTCAGCCTCCTTTTTGTTAACCTTTTTTTATTAATATTTAATTAAGATATCTGGCGATTGTCTCTGGAGAATGTGTGACAGCCAATCTCCTCAAACGTCTAATATCTAATGAAGTAGGAGTCACTAAAACAGCAGTGGTCAACAAGTCTAATAAGACCAGTCTCAATTATAGTTACATGCTTAGGTTATCGACAACTAAACCGGATGTTCTTATGAAGAGGCTGACTACACACCCAGCAGAATTAAAAACAATATGTCAAAGGGTGAATGAGCCTCCTTGTAGGGGATCAAGTCCATCTAGCACATTGGTTTAAACTGTGCTCCCTAACTATGCATGCAGCCAATGAAATCAATGGTCACGAGTCCGTGAGACAGGCGAGCCTTAAGATTCAAGGACATCGGCATGCTGGCTTTCAACCAAGATATATGTAGGGAAATGATCAAATACGCAGAGACCCTACAACTACACTGTGTCATGGGACTGATGATGAATTCTAGTGCTTGGGGTCACGGTGCCAATTATTTCTGGAATTCGAGGTGCAAAGCTAACCTTCATATTCCACAGATTTATCTTTTATCGAGCTGGTTCCTAAGTACTGCCCCATTTCGCTTTCTTTCGATTTCCTCCTGTAATCAACTGGTACAGTTAAGCCCTCTTTTCAGACAGGGCTTTCTTGCTCGGATCTGCCTGAGACCAAGTCAGTGCATAATTCCCAGAGAATCGCGGTTTCTACCCCATCGTTCATCTCTTATTTCCTTTCAAGCACTTTTATGCGTCAATCTTTGTGCCATGGTAGTTGTGAGTTCAATCTCTAGACTAGGTAGTACCACTTCAGTCAACAGAAAAAATAATGAACAATAACTGAGAACTAAAAAAAAAAATGAACAAAATGAGATTTTATCTCTAGTTATGGACAGTGGGGCGGAAAACAATTTATCCCTGTAGATTGTTTTCCGTCCTAGTTTCAGTTTGAAACTTTAAAAGTTATCCAGATCGACAGACAACTGAAGAAAGCCGGAGATTTCAAACCGAAACGCTGTAATAGCAACAACAAAAAGATTTGGATTTTAGTCCAAATGTAATCTATATATATATAACAATATGAATAAATTTGCACCCTTCCCTAAACATTTGACTTCTTGGCATAATCGATGAACACGTAACTTCTGCGTTTAAAACAATCTCCAAGAAAATATATAGGCGCTCAATTTCCAACTTTGTCATATTATTTATTTTCAATCCGGGCTACTTGCTAAAAGAAAGATTGCAAGCGATGAAAATGTAAAATCAAGACAATGTCGGCTGAAAATGAACAACTGACAATAAATGATAAATTCACCAGAATGTGTTATGTATCTGGATCTTACAAAAGAATTCTTGAATATAAATGTGACGACTGTAAATATTTCTGTGTCGTTTGAATGTAACTAAAATTATACGGTGCATGTGTTAAAACGCGTAATACATATAATCGTATTTATAAGTCTACCATTCATCCATGCTTTGAATATTGTTGACACATCTGGTCTGGTGATCCTGACACTTGATAAAATCAAAATGAAAGATTCTTAGATAAAATTTAGAGATTCTTGATAAAATCAAAATAAGAATCTGCAATGTTATTGGTCCTTACCTGGTATCTCGGCTTTAGTCACTTTCCCATCGCCGTAACGTAGATTCCCTGTGCCTTTTCTATAAATACTCTTCTGGTAATTGTTCTAATAAACTTTTCTCTATGGTACCTAGAATTTATGAATTTCAGCGCAGTATTAGATTTGCGGCCAGCTCTCATTTTACAGTTGAAATGGCAAGATGTAACCGTAGGTTCTATGCTAAGAGATTCTTCTCTGGAACTTCTCGCTTATGGAATTCTTTCCCGGTTTCTTGCTTCCCAGTCAACTTTGATCTTCAAAAATTTAAATGCAATGTCAATCGTTATCTTCTCGCTTCTTAATTCGTGTTCTTTTATTGTTTTATCTCCTTAATAGTGTTTTTTTTTCTCATTGTCTCACATTTAGTAACCTCTCGCGTCTTAGTGACTTTGTCTTGCTTAAGGTTAAGATATTACTGGGGTGATTATTGTCAAAATACAGGAAATTATATAAAAATTTGGCTTTTATAAAAAGTTCACATTTACATTTTTTTCTGTATTTGCTTTGACTGAACGAATCGTAATATTTTTCTTGGTTGAAATAAAATAATTTTTCCTCTTTATTTGTTCTGTTTAAACCTATCGACTTCTTTCCGTCTGATATTATTGCATATTTTTGTTTCATTTTTCTCCTCGTTTAGCTGCATAGCTATATTTATAGATATAATTTCATTACCGGAGATATACTGTGTATAGATGTGGTCAAGTGAACCAACATTGCATGGTGACTGTCAGTTTCCTCCTGTCAGTTTCCCCAAATTTCTACTAACGCTATATATATATATATATGTGTGTGTGTGTCTGTGTATATATATATAAATATATATATATATATATATATATATATATATATATATACATACACACACACACACATATATATATATATGTGTGTGTGTCTGTACATATATATATATATATATATATATATATATATATATATATATATATATATATATATATATATATATATATATAGGTAAGATGAGAAGGAATAGGGTAAAATTCCAAGGTTCGTAAGATGAATTTAAAAGAGAGCTCAATACAAAGTGGAAGAATATTATTTATTTTAGGATATTACATCGAAAACATGTCAAAATCGCTACACAATTACTACACAATTATTACAGTCGTGTTTCGATTCGTATCAATACATCTCATCAGGCGATGGTAAATTACTAGCGAGTGAATCGTTCACTCGCTAGTAATTTACATGTTTTAGATGTAATATCCTAAAATAAAAATAAAAATTATATATATATATATATATATGTGTGTGTGTGTGTGTGTGTGTGTGTGTGTGTGTGTGTGCTTGTCTATGTGTGTGTGCGTATGTGTGTGCGGCAGAGAGAGCGACTACTGAAATAATAGCGGCACTTGGACTGAAGATGGAATTGAGGTGTGAAACGGAGTCACTATGCATGTGTTGATTTTTATGTCCACCGTGTTTATATCTATCTATATATAACATATAGTAATTTCTGTGAGTGTACTGATATATTTGAACATGGACATATAATTATCTGCATGACGCAGCATCCACCTGCCCGCACAGTTTTTCTTTTCTTTTTCCATATTTTTAGTTTTCCCCTCTTCCGAACTTCTGTTAACGGTCCTCATTTAGGGCACAAAATTGTAGACTGTCTTCGAACCAATCAGAAATTGGCAATGAATTTCGCGCCATTGTCGCTGCCGTCTTTGCCACGGGTTTCCTCTCCCTTTTCCCCCGATGGTTACTGAAGCCATTGCGTTTTCGTGTTGGTGGCGTGGAACGGCGCTATGTAATTTGTTTACGTTTCAGACAGAGCCATGCTGGTTGAAAACATGGCAACACGGTGCAACTGGCCGCCGGACAAACGACAAATCATGAAGACTACGGCAGGGAAACGAATGCCCGGCCCTGGGGGTTAAGGTACCTATTTACCCAATAACAGAAGACAGCATTAAAAAATTTTTTGAAAGAAACAGAAAAAATATTAAAAGAAACAAGAAAAAAAGCAACATTAGAAAGTGTTTATAACTTAATATATCGAGTTAAACGTGGA
Organism: Acanthosepion esculentum; assembly: GCA_964036315.1. NCBI lineage: Eukaryota > Metazoa > Mollusca > Cephalopoda > Sepiida > Sepiidae > Acanthosepion > Acanthosepion esculentum. The sequence continues at coordinate 107,172,233 of OZ038493.1, forward strand.
TATGCATATATTTATATAAACATAGATGTTTATACGTGAATGTACGGAAAAATCAGAAATCAATACCACACTGATAATTTATTTGAAATGTGCGAAGGTAGATCTACATTGTCAAGGGGCGACGTAGATATCGTTCATTTGGGGAATGAGATGCAGAGGGGCCAATCCTTGACAGTCGCAATTGCCATACGTATGAGAGTTGATGCCCAAGAAAGACAGGCAGAGAGAGGTGGGCAGTAATATTATCGATAGAGAGACAGAGACACAGAGAGACACAGAGAAATAAAAATCTGTCAATTTCAAGATTATTTTTTGTACAATTTACTAATTGGAAACTTTTTTGCTTTGGTGACGGCAAAATTTCAAATCTAAATTGTAGAATTTTAAATTAACGAAAATTTATTAGATATTATATTCCGTTGAGGATCCATTCTGTTAACTAAAATAATGAAAAGTTACTCATCGCGAGTATTAATTCACCACAAGAAATTATAAATTTTAAATCAAAAGTTTGTTTTTTTATTCAATTTTTGACACCCTTTTGAAAGTACAAATTTTACATCAAAATTTGTTTAGCTTGCCTCGCAACAACTCCAACCCTCAGAACGAAAAATTACCAAAAATCAGGGAGTTATTCATATTTCGTAAGTGCAGTTTATATTTGAGGGACTTACAAGGAATTTTTTACAATTAAAAAGAAATCTGTTTTTGGCTCGTTTAAGTGAACGCGAATGGAGACTCAACATTTAGAAATAGCTCACCGCAGTCGCCCCAGTCGTAATTTACCTTTATCGCCATAAGAAAATATTTAATCTCGATGCTGTCAGGGTTTAGGTATCAATAGATATGCATTAATAGACTTATATCAAAACATAGAAACTGATCGAAATTATCGATAAGATATTAATGCTCTCTAACTGTAGATAAGAGAATTTTATTCCACGGCAATAGACACGTAAGCAAAGAGACAATTAAACTGTTGGAATAATTTTTATTTCTTGTCACCAACTTTCATTTTATTGCTCACACAGAGTAGAGGTTGTCCAGACTGAGTGGGGGAATTTATTAATTAATTCAAACTCAGTCAAATTTTGTATGCATCAATGTACGCTTTGTTTACATTAAAAATTGTATCTATCTATCTATCTATCTATCTATCTATCTATATATATATATATATATATATATATATATATATATATATATATATATATATATATATTATTGTAACTAATAACTGATACAACAAAAGTTAATAAAAATGAACACGCTACCACCCCTTGTCTGAATGATTGGATTTCTCTGTATCCTTGGAAACAGTGAATTATGAATTTTTGTGTGCGTTTGTGTGCGTAAATTTAAAAATAAGTTAGTCCAATATTCGCTTGAAGATGAAATGGAACTAATGTTTTTAATTTAATTACAAAATTAAATTTGAAGTTTTTAGCTTCCATTTTTGATACATGGTTATTACTGTGTAGCGAAAAAAAACATATTTTAAATCAGTTAATTTATAATATTTATGCTCTGTAAATTTACATTGAGCACTCTTTTGTAAAAATAAAAATATCAATAAGAACACCAGATTATATATCTTACTGTTCTTTCTTTATATATATATATATATATATATATATATATATATATATATATATATATATAGTGTACATAAAATGCCACAAGTGGACATATATCAGGTAACACCAAAATGAAAGCGCCCTTTTTATAATGAAAGCATAAATTCTATTTGCCGTTTTTTAAAAAATGACTACTTATAAATATGTAGGATATCCGTGATTTTTTCTAGTTGTAAAAGAAAAACGCCTGAAGATGTCATCTCAGTGAAACAAAAAGTGCAATATCAACCGTGAATCGACTGAAAGTTCGTCTCGAAACTTAACAGAAATAATTCGATAAAATTCAAATCTTTTTTGTTAAAAGTTGGTGCTTGTTTCATTTAATAAAACATTCTTTCAGATTTTACAGGAAAAAAATCTATGTTCAATATTTATTTTTTAAAAATTTACTTGTAAATTTTCAGTATCATTTTGAAATTCGTCCAGTTTGAATTCTCGAGAAAACTTTATTAAATAAATGCATATTGAATAATCAAAAATGTCAATTTCAATGCTATTTTGCAAGTGTGAACATTTTCTTAAATATTTGCAACTGCTAAATTATTTTTTGTATGGAAATTCAATGTTTCACTGACTGCAATCAATTAACAGTACCAATTCAATAAGTCTATCAATTTGGCTCATTTTTTGTAGTACTACCTTTAGTTTAATATTTTTTTAAAAATCAGAATAATTAAACAAAGAGCTCATTTGGGCGCAATTATATATTTTATAACATCAAACAGATAAGAAAATAACCAGAAAATAAATGCAATGAGCTGTGAATTGAATTTTCTAACATTGTTTAATTTCATTTTTATACCCCTAATGCAGTAGGAAAGTTTTTTTTTCCTTCGATTGGATTGCATATAAGCCTATAGAATAAAAAACTATATTTATGAATTATTGATTAAAGAATTTATTTTTAAAATCAGAATATAATAGTTTCTATATTCTTGTAATTTTTGTCCTCGGTACATAATTCAGTTTTCGCTTGCGTCTTTATTTTTGCGGGGTGACAGAAGAAAGGCTAGTAGTTAGATACTTTTGAATTTGATTCATTGCTTCTATTTTTTGATTGACCTATAACTTTGATGGCAGCTCGGAGACGACCCTGAATAAATGTCATTTCTGCTGTTTTAACTATGTATGTATAATTGTGATTTCAAAGAATAAGAAAAAAGTTGTCAAAACTCACCTGCAGTGCTACACACATTATCAGTAACCAGACTCCTTCTCTAGTCGACCGTTGGCATGAAAGGTGGTAGGTTTACATAAATTCTCCCACCCCAATTTCACAAAATCCATTTCATTCATTCATACTTAAATTTCGAAGGAGCCTACTTTGACTTATACATGCAACTCGGGGATGTCGTTCGTGTACTGCGCAAGGCCGGTGTGCCGTCGGAAACTTCACAATACAAGTTACCCTGGATATAAACAATTGTTTTGACATCCCCGACTCACTAACATGCAGAGGAGAGAGGATCGTTGTCATTGTGGAGGGTAGAAGACCCCATTGCTGGTTGTGTGATGCCGCCGAGCACACGGCAAAAAGTGTCCAGGCCGGAATCCAACGCCACTGTCAGGTACATCCAAGGAGGCTGTGACGGGAGAAAAGTCTTCCAAGGTTCTAGAAGGTCCCAGTGAGTGGAGGGAATTGGTTAAAAAGGGTTCTAAATTTTCCTCCCTTCTTCCAAAAAGGAAGTTCCGCAGAAACAACAGCAGCATCAGAAGGAGCGTTCGCAGAAGCAGCAGCCTCAGAAAGAGGGCAAAAACCGGCAGCGGTAGCGACATAATCAGTCGCCCAGAGAATAACAGCAACAACAGAAACAAGAACTGCCCCAACAAGAACAGCTACAGCAGCAGCAACAGAAGTAGCAACTAGAGGAGCAGCAACAACAAAAGTTGCCACCACTCGATCTGTATATGGAGGTAAAGGAGATGCCTCCACATCGACCCTTCTCATTGAAAAGAGGATAGAAAAAGAAGAGGAGGAGGAGAAAACAAAGAAGGAGATAAAGTCTGGTCGAAGCAATGCGGAGAAGACCGTGGACAAAACCAAGACACACTCTGGCCCTGCTTCGCCAGCAAGGACGCAAATACTTGATCAAAAAGGTAAAGCAAGAAGTCTCCCACTTCCTTTCTAGGGATCTCTCTTCTCCATCTCCATCCCCCCAACACATCCCAAAAAATGATCATTCCCCAAGGGGAAGAACATTTGCGTTGTGGACAGGTAGGCCCTCTAGAAGAACTTTTCTGCACAAAGGAAGGTTCCCTTGAGGCCTCTTTTCAAATGTACCAGTGTCGACTTCCCATCGACGGAGGACCTCAGGAATTTTCCTCTCGTCTCCGGAGTCATTATATTGATCCGGAACACGGGAGGAAATTTAAAAGTATGGGATCACTTGGCGGGTTCCAAAGACTATTTTCCGGACATTTGAATGGCCCAAATAGCGTCTCTCGAACTTAAAAAATTACCGCAATTATGCACTATAAGAGGGATCCTGTTTTTTCTCCATCCATCCTTATACAGGGCTTCCTGACGGACGTTGGCGGGATTGTCCTGGATGAGTGAATTACGTCGGAGATTGGCGCAAGGAGCCTATGACAATTCGTCGGGGTTCTTTCCCTCGCATATTTCCGTCAAGTCTGTGTCTATAGGAGTAAACTTTTAAAATGTCTATCAAGCTAGCCAGCTTAGATGCGAGAGCTTCAAAGATCGGATTCGACACTGAATACGGTGACCTTGTATAACACACAGAACTGAGAATGATGAGACGTTTTGTAACCCTGAAAGAGAAAATCTCTCAATTTCTAGAAAAAGCAACTGGGCTTAAAAATAAAGCCATGAATTTTGATCTCTTCACTTGTGCTATTAAAAGTCACATGAATGATCTTAATATCTTCAGAGGAAAACTAAGCTAATTTTTCAATTAATAGTAAAAATTAAAAGCTTTCACAATGAAATTTAAAATATTTTTGTCAGCTGGCAAAAATTAAAGTGTTCCTTTCCTACCAGTGTGCAACATACCTAAAAGTAAACATACTGAGTTGGGAACAAAATAAACCAAATAAACTGCAATACTTATCTCATAATTTAAGAATTACTTTTTCCAAAGAAGATATGCTGTCGAAACCTGCCGAGGGTTCTTTTTCTATCAATCTATGTGTCTACAGAATTCCTGTTGGAAAAGATTGAATTTGATGTTTCCTCTATTTATAAAAGAAAGTATAGAGAAATCAGCCTGGAAATGTTTTACAAAAGACTAGACAAGAAAAATTATCAAACATGTTTTTAAACATGTTATATATATATATATATATATATATATATATATATATATATATATATATATATATATATATATATATATGTTCAACTTGCGATGAAAGTGTTCAACATTTTGGGAATTAGACATTTGCTTTTATTAATATAAGAGCAAGCAACATTTTTCTTTGCCTGATTAACATTTAGAAAAGATCTTGAATATCTACTCTCAATACTTCTCCAGAATAGAAGTTTATAGGCGAGTAAAGATATTACATTTCTCATACATATCAAAGGTGACTCGGTTCTTAGGTGTGTGTGTGGGGGGGTATGCGGATATCTCCCAGTAAAACAAAAATCGCTCTCTTTTAGTTCTGAATATTTTTAGATACATCCATGCATCTCTATAATAGGCTTGGTAAAACAAAATCCAAATAAATAAAATAAGCAGTATACACATAATTTATAAGTCGTATTTTTTCCGGTGATAACACTCTAATGTATTTCAGGGGCGGTAACGCTTGTCAAAACAAATGTTATGAACTTTTTTAACACGGAGTGGGTAACTGTTGAACTTTGCCATTTGCACGCCCAATGTAATCAGAGTAATGGATAAGCAGGCAGTGACCCGATGTTTGGGATTTTACTGTAAGAAAGGCCAGGATTGTTTTTTGATCACGTGACCTTTAAACAAAATTACGTCTTAAATTTGAATTATATTTCAAAAATATTAGTTGTTGGCATATCTGATTTAAAAAAAAAATCTAACCAGGGGTTAAATCTAAAAAAGAGTTTCATAATACCAAAAGCTAAATCGATACCTCTTTAACCCCCACTTCACCGAAAAGGTCAACGCCTATTTAACCGTTATCAAAAACAATGCAAATTTTTAAGGCACGCTTAATTTGGGAGACATCATGACGCGACACTTCTCAATTTACTATAAAAGATACACTTGCACCTCACGGATAATTTTTGATGTTCAATGTGGGCCTTAACATTGTTTAGTGTGCAGATCTATTGTAGTCTCAATAAGCGTCTACAGTTGCCCGATATTCAAAAGTTAAGGATATTATGTACAAACAAATCTCTTCACCACTCCCATAAATCTTCGATTAGGTTCATGGCAGGCAAGTGTGTGTCACCAAAGGGCTCCTTAAACGAAGCATCAGGGGCTGGACGTTACGGTGCATTTTCCTGATGGGTTAGATCGTCGTTGGTGTACATAGAATCCAGATGTGAATGCAAATACGCATGAAACAATGCAACGTACCGGTCACCAGTCAATGATGAGTTAAAGGCATACCAAAACTCTATAATATACTACGTGAACATACCATAATAGATCCACTAACATCCTTGTTGATAGAACTTTGTTTTTTGGCTCCACATGGTCTGCAATACTATCAGCCAGTGAATTCTCTAACTACATCCTGTCTTTCCTCCAGAACCCAATTAGCGACTTCACAAGGATAACGGGGTGATCTCTCTAGTATCATGATGCATCTTCCGCTCCCAAATACCCAATGAAAGCTAAAGAATGCTGGTTTGAGCTGCTGGCTATGCGTATGTTATCTCCTGCATCGAATGGGTATTGCCTATGACAATAACTGCAATTGGGATTATACTATTATTTTGAATTCCCCGTTTCTTTCGTTGACTTCATAGTATGTACATCGCCAGGACTACATAAGGTTATGTATTCAGAGCTTTTCCTTCTCCTTGGTTGTTTGCTAATCATGTTTCGAGTGTTCGATCTTCGATGCTATCTAACACATGGCTAAAGTGGATGTAACGACCTCAACCTGAATTCGAACTCTGTTTTCTGATTTCATCTGGTAACGTGCTCGTCTACTCTGATGTCGACGGGGTTCATTAATACGTGCAAAATGTTAGAGCAGACCTGATATTACGCTGAAACTTTTCTATTACGTTTTGTTTTATTTTACGTGATCTATGCCTGCCTTACTGACTTCTACCTTCATAGCAACGGTTTATATTCTGTGGCCTATTTTGAAAAATACGCTCCATTGTCAGAGGGTTTTTGTTAGAATTTACATCTCCTTTTTATTAGATATGTAGGGATATTATTATTATTATTATTATTATTATTATTATTATTATTATCATTATCATTATTATTATTATTATTATTATTATTATTATTATTATAAATAAATAAACACAAAATATAAAATAATATTTAAAACTTGTTTAAAATAAAGTAAATAAAAATAATAAAATTAACCCCAGCATGCAACAAAAACTGCTCCTGCCGGAAATACGGACAACCTGCCAAAAGACGTTATATTCAATGTCGTCGCCAAGAACACTCAAGCAGTTAACACATGTGTAAACCTTCTCTGTGATATGACTTGTGATACTACAGAGTAAATTTCTCCCTTTTATAACATGTACCATAACACAATTGTAACGTAAAAATACACTATACACAAATATATAAATAAACTGTATATTACCATACATTTTACCATGCTATATCTGTTATTGTGTACGTTTGTTTTCCAGTTCTTTTCTCGTGAACACAAGCCTATTTCTTACTACCATGATGTGAGTGAATACCACACAGAGGCCAATACTGCAGGTTTTACATCCCTACTGAAGGAGCACTCTGATAGAATTACGCTGACCCAAACACTTCATGGTTCCGCCACTAAGGCTTGCATTTTATTTATTGAATAGTTTACTATTAAATATTACCTGTATCTAATTCTCCCAATCCTCCCAATTCTTTCTCAATCTATTTTCCATCTCCCATTACATTTACATGACAGTTGCTTGATCATAGATGAATAGAGGGTCGAACTGTGGATGAGCCTGATTATTATATAATGAAATTAATAAAAATGCTTAATAAAAAGAATGGTATTAATGAATAAACACTTATAATGCTTATCACTTCTTTTCGTATAGCGACTTCTCCTCTGATATAAATATACAGGAATCCAATGAGTTTGGTTCATTTAAGAAGCAACAAAATCTCATTTGTCTCAGACTGAATACGTAGGCCTGCTAATGGAAGCCAAATAGTTTAGGTAATATGTTTTTTAAACATGTGATATATATATATATATTGGCTCCTGAAAAATTAATTTCGGTTGAGCTCTTTGGTTTGAGGTGTGTGTTTGTAAACAGTAACTCGTTAAGCTAATATTGCACGACTCTTCGGCAGAATTGAGTCACTGTCAGTGACTGTGTGTTTATCTAAATCTAAAAATAAACACGCTAAAAAACCTGTTATCATTACACGCTAAAATTCACCTTTATCTCTGCCGTGCGCCAACGGCTTAGTGGTAGAAGTTCCGACTGACGCCAATTCAGTCGGGTTTCGATCCTAGCTAGAGGACGTCTAGCCACACCGATGAGCTGTGAAACAGCAAAACAGTCTGTCTGTGGATGACAAATATATATATATATTTAAATCTCCAACTGATGCCAAATCAGTCGGGTTTTTATCCTGGCTTGAGGCAATCGGATATATATAGCCACACTGATGAGCTGTGATACAGCGAAACAGTCTATATATATATGCTTATTTTATATATGATTGTAAATAAGTATAGGTAAATATCAGGGTATGCTGAAAAGCTTCCATCTCGACGCACTTCTCAACATCTGAGCAAAGATTTTGGTTTGACCGAAAAATGTTTCAGCAGATTCTAGCATATTATAGTGAACCTAACCGTTTGTCAGTTTTCGATTCTCTTTAATAATCTGCTTAAATTCAAATATGGTCTTTGGCTAGAGCAGTCCGTAAATATTTTCACTCATTAGAACCTACGTACATCATTTACAGACATATAACCTCCAAAAGAGTTTACGTACAAGAGTAACGAGTAATATTTCCATGTTAACCCAACTGTTGTGAAATCGTATCAGTTGTAAAAAGCAGAACTTTCAGCAGCTCTTCAATCAGAAGTGAGACAATAAAAGGCACTTGTAGACATCCGTCAATAAATATTGGGGATTATAAAGTAGAGCGTTGTATGAAATTGAACTCAAATGTTTCAACATTTTGCAGAATTTTTTAACACAAGCGATAAAAACGACAATACAGTAACCACACACTAACCCTCTACCTTGAGTGGCTCTTCGCCCTTGTATATTTCATTTCTTATTTTATTTTTCCATTATTCGAATAGGTACATGAGAAATTATGTATAAAGTGTGTTTTGTTCTTTTTTGGTTCAAGTATTTTGATCGAATCTGTCATTACCAAGGACCGTATTATAAATTTTATTTTGTTAACCAAGAATTGATTATGTAAACTCGGGATATTTTTAGTTTTTGAAAATTTTATAATTAAACCTCTATTTAAGAAAACATAAAAAGACTGTGTAATAATCATGTTATGTTTTGTTTTATAATTATTTAAAAAAAATATTAATGAAAGCTAAAAACGCTATAACCCGCTTGAAGAGAATCTATAATAATAGATCTTTGCGTTTAACTTTCTGAGATTAAAAATTATCATCATAATACATTGGTCTATTCAGTGGGTTACCTGTTATCATTACAAGGCTTCGGATATTATCCAAGGCAAGGAAATTAAATAATGCTATCAAATATATATATATATATATATATATATATATATATATATATATATATATATTTGTTGCTCTTATCCATAAGTTTTCTTTCTCTTTTCTTCTTGTAACGGCAGTCGGATTAAATTGTATTATGTTAAGATAAACAATTAAATTTTAGTCAAAGAATCTCATTCGCTGAAAGTTTATTGACGACGAACATGAATAGTGAACTTTCAGATCACTGGTTCGCCAAAACTTTCATAATTTCTAATTTCATTTGTAATTTTTCTGTTATTTTCTTTTTCTTTCAGCATATTCCAAGCCGTATTGTTGATTTCTTTGTAGTTGTAGTCTTAAGTGTTTTTTTGTTGTTTTTTTTAGATTACGTGAAGGATTAATATTTGAATAAAGATGAAAATAGTACGAATATCTTTGAATGATTATTTTTGATGGGCAATTATTTCATAACGTGGACATTTGAATCTCGCTATTGTAATATCGTAATGTCTAATGTACAGAATGTTGTTAAATTACAAAAAATACTGTACAAAAACAGAAAACAAAACATTTAATGAAATTTACTTAATAGTAAATATTTTACAGTTAATAAATAAACTAGAAAATGTTCGCATTAGTTTAAGTTCGCATTAGTTAAGTCGAATAATAATAATAATAATAATAATAATAATAATAATAATAATAATAATAATAATAAAAACCTTGGTATGTCTCCTGGCTTCTGATTTTAATTGATTTGATCTTTTAATATGTTGTCTTGTTGATTTAAAATAGGCCAGAGTAAATATCCCGTTCATTACCATCGATTTGCTTAATCAGATGGACAGAGGCTGATGCACTGTGCATCTCTGTTCATAAACGGGTGTGTGTGTGTGTATGTGTGTGTGTGGAAGGGAGCATTATAGCCACGAGTCGAGAGGGTTGTTTTTTTGTTTTTTTGTTTTTTTTTAAGAACGAGATGGTGACGGCAACTTGGAAGGGACTTCTAGATACTTGGAACAGCCTCAACCTGAGACCGTCTGAGCGGACTGCATTACCCGTTTATCGCGCACATTTGGCAGTGATGCATGAGTCTGGTATACACACTTATCAGACTCGATGCGATGATGTGGATATTGAGCTTCATATAATTATTCTCCTAGCCTCACTCTGCTAGCGTTTTACACTCAATATTAATAATGACAATAATAATATGATAATAACAGTAATAATTTATCTGCCAGCTCAAGGACAAGACTAAGATGTTATATAGAGAAAAATATTTTTATATAGTGTATATGACCACACCAAACCTGGAATATAATGAAAAAATATTGAACACTCAGGACATTACCTGAGAGTTGTGGAAATTATAGAATATATAGGTTACGCCTATGCCCTTCAATTTTGGAATAGGCACAGTGAAATCCTCAATTCACCGAGATATTGAAGAGTGGATTGGAGAGAGAAAGAAACTTTATCTCACATGGTTCTTCCAGGTTGAGACAGAATAGACATCTCCCAGTACTATCAAATGCTGGGAGATACAAATTATATTAAAGAAAGCTATGACCGATTGAAATGTTTTCTGTAAGATGATGGAAATTTTTAAAAAAATTTTAGCCGACCCATTTCTCAAAATATAACTGAATCACCAGACATCAGATTTTTTTAATTCTTTGGTCTGGCGCTTCAACACGGTTTCGTATTATGGAGGCTCGCCATGGAGTAGTGGGTAGCACTGTAAAGAATTCGAATGTGCCAGACTATGCTAAGCTTCGTAAATCTTATGTCTAATAATAGTTAAGCGTCTGGCCTCCATTACTTAGTTTGAACTACATTTTTTCCTACTTTTAGTTTCATGCTGTATTAAGCTAATCTCGTTTGGGCATCTAGCCAGTACCTCACTAACAATGGCGTACGATGCTTCGTTGTTAGCCATCTCACTAAAGCAATCTCCAACGAAACAACCCCTGTATTCGAAAGTGTTTACGCGACAATAATGTTGTCAATTGGTGCACGAACGTGGGTTCTATTCTCTCTCTTCAAATGTATTTGCGTTACTGTATGTTTGGGGATCTCTTTAGTGTACAAAATCTTTGTAATCAGTTCTAATCATTAACCATAACAACTGGCAAAAAATGAATGCTTATCAAAGACAATTTCCCGTCGTGTTTACCTCTTCATATTTCTCTTTTTACTTATTTCTCTTTATCCTTCTCATTATTTCTTACATTTTGTTTCCTTTTTGTTTTTGTTATGGCGTTTTTTTTTTTGTTGCACAAAGCAATAAAGTATAATTCCTTTCTTTATTCTTTCTTCTCTAAGTGTTTTCAGCCGATGATGCTACTATCATTACAACATGAATAGTTCTGCCTGATAATATAGACAATCCTCTCAAGTGATTCGCTGTTTATTGTGACAGTTGATCCACTGGATCAAGTGTTTACGACACTGTTTGAAAGCCACATTAACTAAGTTCAACGTATCGTGATCAAACCCAAATTGCTAGCGGTCATCGAAGATCATTTTGATCGCTTTTCATCATCAATGACACTTTGGAAAGGAAAGCAAACAGAAACATACACACTCGGACATGCGTGTAATTTTTTATTCATTCTTTTTTTCTTCTTGTTACTTGATTCTGCGTCTCTTTTCGTTTCTTCTTTATCACGAGCAAAACTGGGAAGCGCCAGTGTCAACAACAATCCGACAGATTTACTGGTCATTTGCAGATGCTATTTACCAAGCCGTTCATCGTTTCACTGTGTTAAGTGGGCGAGGATATAAGGCGATTAGCGAAGTAGTTTTAGCACGTAAAGAGGAGTGCTAACTACAGAAAGAGTATCGAGTTTTTACTGTCGTCTTTTTGATCTCAGCTAATCGCGACGACTAGATTATTTGTTCAGATCAACACCTCTATTTCTGTTATTTATTGACACTTTCCAGTGGATCTTATTTGCGCAAATCCGGTGCTATATTTTCAAATATATCTCTATGGGTATCGTATTGAACCAAAGGCGGGAATGCTAAAGTTTATTCCTTGCTGCCAATTAGGATCTCTACACGAAAAATGTAAAACTATAGGATAAGTTGACGATATATCTTTGATGACATTTCTGATTTGGTTAAATATATGGCCAATTTTTCAGATGTATCTTTGCTACCAAGTAGTTTATAGGACTAGTAGAAGAGAGGGTTGTGTTTCTTTCTCATCACTCAATTAGAATTCTCCGGAAAGAATGTAATGTTAAGGTTTGTGTGGTCTGATGCTCTTTCTTTTCTTTCAAAGCGCACTGGTTAGACTGATGGAATAGTTTGATTGGACTGATGTCCTTTCTCGCTTAACAGTCATCTTTCTAGGCAGATTGTTGGACACTAGGCCGAGGGGGATTGAAGCCTTTCATCTCTTATCAAGTATCTCTGCATCAGTTGAAGGACTAACGACTGGGGGCGTTGATATTCTTTCTCTATTTGCAGTTAAACATCTGTAGGTAGAACGTAAGATTAAATGTATAGGGGTACTACAATAGGTCTGTTCGCTCTTTCTACCAAAACAAAAAAGAATAGGACGAATAGTCTCTTTTCTGTCAGCTGTTCTCAAATTATTTCCAGTATTTCCATATAGTCAAATGCATAACACTGACTAGTAATGTCTGCATTGTTTTTTTGATTAAGCCCATTTGAAAGCCTGAACTCCAAGACTATACAACACCTATTTGAAACATTAGCTTATTGCTATATAAGTGTAACCCGGATATAAGAGAGTTGTCGGGACCGGAGAAGAAGTCTCTTATATCCGAGTTTCTTTTATATCAGGGTCTCTTATATCCGGGTTACACTGTATATGCAAATAAAGACTTTAACCCACAAAAGAAGAAAATAGATTTAAATAAAGTGGACGTCATTTTACGTTGAAGAAAACCCTTTCGGCCAACACTTTATCAAAAAATGGACGTCGGTATATAAAGCAAAATAATCATAGACACACTTGCAGAAATAGTGAATAAGAAAGGGAAATTGGAACACGATTAAAATAGATTTTAATTATAAACAAACTGACGACTAAAAACAAAACAATATATATATATAATATGACACAACCTGGTTTCCTTATTTAAGAATCAGATAGTCCTTTAAACAGTACTCAACGCCACTGAAAGCGACAATGCTTTGTAATATCAAGTCAAAATATACTAGACGTAGAAATCATAATTCTACAATAGCGTATGGAATGTTATTTGTTTAGCTGAATGCTCAACAAGTATTGAATATATATTTTTACAATGTTGACCCTGTAAAAAATTCTAATTAAAAATGAATCCTGGTTCACAATGTTTTATCTAATAAAAATTCAAAATACAATATCACTACGCAATTATCTTATTTCCTCAAACAATTTCAAACATTCAAGTAAAACCGATATTGGCTAAACTATTTTCTATACGCGAAAATGGCTTAGACTGATTGTGTTGCACCAGAATTACGAACGGAAATGCCTTCATTAGCTTAAGTACTAACAATCGAAATCTAAACTTGTTTTCTGGGCTAGAACCCAAGTACATTTCTATACGAGCAAAGTATATACCTCATAGTGCGAGTTCTTATGATCATGATATAGGGGGTCGCACGAAACACGTGTAATTGTTTTGGATGGATTAAAATTCATGTATTTTCTGTTACCGTAACCTACCTGGTACGCTTATATTCTCACGTTGACTTTGTCCAACCTAACAGTACAGGTAATCTCCTTTAGTCTGTCTCCCGTTGCCTAAATTGTTTCTGTTGCTATATGAACAGCGGAACGTCGTTCACTGTGTCTGTTTACAAATACCACCAAATAAATTAACAATTAAAAAGGTACATTTTACTTTTCGTATTTGCTTTCATCTTGCAAGAAATTGAGGTTCTCTGTCACATGTATAAGTGGCTGTGCTGAGCTGTCAATGCATAAAATGTAGTATTTAACTACTACGGTATTGTTGCATTACGCCTGTATTCTCCTCATTTAACAATCATAAAATGTTAATCCGTCATTTAATAACTGCTTTCTTTAGAATTTTGTGTGCCTACATTGTTCAAATAAATGTTCATCACTAGAAGTTGACCAACAGCCGTTGGCCAGCAGCAACACTCTGGCAAACACAGCACAGCACACATTTAAACAAATTTAGTTTTTAGGAAAAATATGTATGTAGAGTTTGTTTTTTTTACTTAGAAAAACTTGAATTATCAAAGTCCGAAGTAGGTATTTCAACTCTTGAGACGACCTTCATTATGTACAAAATCAATCCTGACAAAACTGTTAACTTTGCAAAGGCAATACCTCACTTGCGAATCAAAGATGAATGGAAATTTGAGATAGGAAAGAAATGTATTACATTCTTCATTTATATAAGGCATTTGTTGATTTTAAGTTGTATACATGGTGGATGAAGTTCTTCACGTATCAAGGCAAGATTCTTAGGCTACGTCGGAGACAAACACGGTAAAGGAACGAAAAGAAATGTATGGTATCTAAATCTTCGTATCAGATATTTTATGATGTTTTTTCTTCATATTTTATGGTAGTTTTGGACAAAAAAGAATGACGATCATTTATTTACTATAAAATATGTCCAGAACGATTCCCAGTACTACAATATTTTACAGCGGTAGGCTTGCTTAGAAGCTGAGGTCGCATTATGCTCGAGCTATATGAAAAAGTCGAGTTTTCACCACAAAAATTTAGGCGTAGCACTATATATGCAGTAGACTTATAGACGAGTATATAAGGTAACAATAAAATATAATAGAATTAAAAAGGCAGAAAAGGCTAAAATCAAGTAAAATACGTTTTATTGTCGATGGTTTTAAATAAAAGTACGTATCGTTCTATAACTTTCTCTTCTAAACAAGTATTACGAAGTGCAAGCCTTATATACGGTTTATTTTGCATTAATAAGGATAAAACTTTGTGAAACGAACAGTAGGAAAGCGACAAATAGCATTATCGCAGTCTTTGCCTTTAGCTTTTAAACTCGTTAATCTCAACGTGATTTTGTCTGATTTTTTTTGTTTTTAAGAAACAATCTTAAAGAAACACTGCGGCTATGTTTCCAAAAAGGATTGTACAGGTTTGTCCAAAAAGTTCGTTTTCTTTTTTCTGTAGTGAGATGGCTTAATGTTTAGTTTTAGTTCATTAAAAATTAAAATAGAAAGAAAAAAATTAAATTCATGAGCAAAACAAAAAAAAAAACAAATGACAGGGACAGAGTTTAGAAGAAGATATTTTGATAAGAGAAACTGAACCGATTCAAATGACGACCAAGAACATTTCTGTAATATGCAAAACTCAAGATTTCTATTTGAGAATTAAAAACGAATGTATGCTATTGATAATACCAACTGCAAACCAAAAGGTCAGTTCTAGTCCTTCTAAACCAGAAGAAAATCTATCATAGCGGATGTAAAATTAAAATTATTAGGAAAGGAAAAATCGGATATATATATATATATATATATATATATATATATATATATATATATATATATATATATATATATATATATATAGCATATTTTTACTCAAACATGTTTTATTAAATAATATAGGCATATTATGTCTATTTATTTTTATAATAATACTTTCTAGTTCTTGAAGTTAAGTTGAAATTCATCAAGGAAGACACTGTATTTTTATTAGCCCAAGTACTTTCAATCTCCTCCGAGATCATCCTCAGGAATGAATTGCGAAGTCAAACTTAAGGTAATTGCGATCGTTGTGATCGTGATTTTGCGAACGCGCTCTGCTATAATTATTTTAAAATTAATCGTTGTACTTCCGATGTTCTGTAAACAAGCGTTTCCAATTAAAGGGCGATAACCAGAGATGGCAAAATTGCAACATGGTAAATTTCAAAATATGTTAAATGTTTGTCAACTCAAATACATTTTAAAACATTTCTACCATACTCATAATAAATTTTTGTTCAGTGTTTGTTGGTTGCTTCTGATACATAGGCCCTCGATAATTTGAAGTTTCTGTTTTATTATTTTTATGGTGTAGTATATTGATGTCGCCAACAAGTATTTACTCTATTATAAACAAAGATTTCTATTCATAGGATATGTAATAATCGTAACGTAATACGTGGTTTTAGCGCCTCGGCATGGGTTAATGTTTTATGAAGCTAACTTGGTTGACCAATACTACTGAGTAATGAATTCGATCCTCACTGGGTGTTTCATACAAAAATTGACATTAAATAATGCAAGAGTTGAGATGTTGACCATCACTGAGTGGTGAGTTTCATCTCCGCTGTGTGCACACAAAACGTGATATTAAATAATGAAACAAGGATGAACATGTAAAAACCAACCATTGTCGTCGCCTCGGCATAGGGTAGTGGTTAATGTGGCTAGTCTGATTGGCTATTGCTACTGGTTAATATGTTCGATCTTCACTTAATCGGCTTAAAATAAGTTCGTCAATGGCTTATTCATAATTTATGTTATTTGTTGTTCATGTATGCTCGTAGAATGCACTGGCAGTTGTCATAAAAAGTAAAAGATAATATGATAAATGATTTAGAACTTAAAAGGCCGTAAGTTTGAGACATTCAGAAAGAAACAAGCAAATGAAATTCTATCATACTATAACCGCACGAATGAAGGTAGATACTTACTAAGTTTAGCATATAATGACACAGGGCTAGAGTATTGGGGTACTCGTGAGAATCGAACCTAAAATCCGAGTAAAAAGTGTTGCAGGCATATTTGTTATTGGTACTCTAAAAGGTGACTCTCTAAACCTCTGGCCGCGGGATACATCCTGCGTGCCATAAGATTTTAATTCATTGTAATTGTCAAATTTCTCCTTTGTTTTCATTCATATCAGACTAATTACAAAATATATACAAATAAAATTTATTTATTAATTTAATTATATTTATTCATTAATAAAATTTATTTTTCCTTGGGCCACCTAAATGTGTAAAATATATGATTTGGCCAGCATTCGTACGGAACAGTTTGGAGATTGCTGTTCTAAAAAAAAAACAATTCAATTAATATAAACACACACTCACGCTCTCTCTCTCTCTCTTTCTCTCTCTCTTACTCTTTCGCTAACTCTCTTTCTCTCTATCTCCCTCTCTTTTATTTTAATATTTTTCCTCACTTTTTATCTCCGTCTTCAGCCCACCCTACTGTTATATGCTTTTACAAGTCCCGGTGTAGACTAACGAAGGTATAAAAGATGAAAGAAGATAAGGAGATGAGTGTCGGAGATCACTTGATCTGTTTCCCCCTTTCCATTTACTTGAATACGAACACACAAA
The DNA here is from genome assembly GCA_964036315.1 of Acanthosepion esculentum. Classification (NCBI taxonomy): domain Eukaryota; kingdom Metazoa; phylum Mollusca; class Cephalopoda; order Sepiida; family Sepiidae; genus Acanthosepion; species Acanthosepion esculentum. Next base: position 107,189,991 of record OZ038493.1, read on the forward strand.
CGGAGGGCGTGTCTGCCTGCGAGAAAAAGCCGGTGGGTGAGAAGGAAATGCTTATTCCGAATGGAGGGTGGAGAAGAAGGTGAACCAGAAGATTGAAGAGTAGTAGAAGGAGAGCTAAGTTGCGAGCGTGCATTGGTTCATTGTCAACCATCTGGACATTGAACAGAAAGGAGACAGGCCATGTGTTTGGTTGCTCCGCAGGTGAGAATATAGGGCCTTGGGCGGGCGGATTAAAAGTGATGGGTTTAGGCGGGAATTTGGTCATGCCGTTCCGGAAAGAAAAAAACTGTGATGGCGATTTGGATGATAAATTCTATCGGGCATGCTAAAGCATATATATATATGTGTGTGTATGTTTGTGTGTGTCTGTCTGCATGTATCTGTATATTTTATTCTTTCTTTGGGCTTATTGATAGAGATGCAAACGTACTTTCTTGAGAGAGCAGAAACTTGTGTCCGAGTGTATCTAGAGGCTAGCATTTTGACATTCAAATGGAACAGCTTCGTTACACTGGCATGTTTAATAATTTACTACGAATTAGAAGTCAGTGAATTAATGCACGTATCTCTATGCATTGTAAGTTATATATACGGAGGGGGGCAAACAAATACACATACAATTTATTAATGTATTGTTTTTTTCCCAATTAATGAAAAAAAATAATTTTCATATAATTAACTGTAAACAGATGCATAATAACTAGATATACACAGAAAACAGAAAAAATGATTAAATAGAAATAAATCCCATTTATCCATTTTAATGGGTGAAAAACGTATTCGTATAATACAAAAAAGAATACATAATCTTCAGTTAATACTTTGTAGAAAAGCCATTATTCACTTCTACAATAAACAACTTCTTGTAGTTCTCAATTAATGATTTACAAATTTTAGATGGTATTTTGTTCAATTCTTCTTCGGATATGGTCTTTAGATCCGGGATGTTTGTTGGAGCTCTCGACTGGATTTGAATTTTCAAATAAAGCCACAAATTCTCGATTGGGTTTATATTGGGAACTGAGTTGGCCATTTCAGGATATTTACATTATTTTCAGCAAGCCATTTCTTCATAGATTGTGCAGTGTGCTTAAGATCATTATCTTGGAAGATCCAATCAAGAGGAAGTTCGAGATTTTCAACTGAAATCATTAAATTTACTTCCAAAATATTTTGATATGCTACCATCTATTACTGATATGTTGCCAGTACGTTTTGCAGAAAAAAAAACATCACCAAACCATGATAATGCCACCACCAAATTTCACTTTTGGAACTGTGTTCTTTTGTTTGACGGCATCGTTATCTTCCCCCCATACAAGATTTCTAGAATTACGTCCCAAAAATTCAATTTTGGTTTTGTCTGTCCATAATACTCTTTTCCAATATGATTTTTCCTCATCCTTATGATTACGAACGAATTTCAACCTGGCATTCCTGTGTCTTTTCAATAGCAGTGGAGTTTTCCGAGGGGAGCGTGACTTTAGATTGTTCCTATGATTTTCATTACTTATTGTCCGTTTAGTGACACAGATTCTTGATGAAAGCAAATCATCCTGCATCTCTTGACGAGTAACCATTGGATTTTGTTTAATTTGACGCATTAATTTCCACGAAGATCTTGAAGAAATCATCCGTAGAATACCTGTTTCTTCTTTGGTTTTCAACAGTTTTGATTTTTTTAATACCATGCAATGATTGAACTAATTGTCGTAAATGGAATATTCATGTTATCTGAGATTTTCCTGTAACTTTTACCTTCTTTCCAATGCTTAAAAATCAGTTGTTTTTGCGAATTTGTCAATTCTTTTCCTCTTGCCATAATGATAACCTTCTTGCACAAATATCAATTACAGAATGTTCTGTCTGTTTTTGAGGCTAAAAATAACTACTAATAACATTATTGAACATTCCAGAATATTCCACTTGAGTAATGTAGAGTATTAAAGCAATTGAAATGTTTTAAAATCTGAAATTTGCATTCTAAAAATACTTTTTTCAAACATTAAAATGAATAAATGGGATATATTTCTATAAAATCAATTTTTTTCTGGTTTCTATGTATATGTAGTTATTTTGCATCTGAGTGCAGTTAATTCTATGAAAGGTATGTTTATTCATTAGTTGGAAATACGATAAATTAATAATTTCTATGTTTACGAATATTTGTTTCCCCTACTATATATATATATATATATATATATATATATATGCAGAAATATAGTCTTAAAGTGTGCTATATTTATGGGGTAAAGTGCTCAATATCAGAGATAGAGCGTGTGTAAATATAAAAGTGGACATGGAAGTCAGCACTTAGAGGCGACAGTCTGTTTCATGCTAGTGCAATCGTATATATATATATATATATATATATATATATATATATATATATATATATATATATATATATATATATATATCGCCCGAGTTGTTAGAACGTTCACTTTCCGAAACTGGTTCGAATCTCAGCAATGGTCAATTTGTCAGGAAGGTGACTTCTTGATATTATTGGTCTGGAATTGCAATCCCAGTACAAGGTCACTTTGAAAATGTCTGAAAAATCATACCACGTGTTAATCTAAGACTTGTGAGTGAAATTTGATGGGAGCTAATTTGATGACAGGGAGACGTAGATGTTTGTGTTAGCACGAAGTTACAAGTCATTGTAGCCGAGGGTTAGAGCGTACTGGCCTTGTTCCGACTGCTGATTACGCCAAGTAATGCACTCTCCCCTCGGTCCGCTCAGCATTGCTGCAGTATAAATCACAGATACGAACCGCCATCCATTATATAATTTCACTCCAAGCACGGTGATAATGCGACTAAAAAGAGGAAAAAGAAAATGAGAATATTTTAGTGAGGAGAAAGGACAATAAAAGAGAAAAATTGAAAACACCCGGAATGTCGATTGACGTTGCATTTAAATTATTAGAAAATCTATTAAAATAGAACATAGGATATAGTTATTTCAACAGTAAAATGATCAGATCAAATCTGCTAATGTAATAGCTTAAATTCATGCGGTCGAGGTACCAAGGAGGAGACATCATTAGAAAAATTGCCATGAAAATATAGAAGAGAGAGAAGGAATCCTAGTCACGGCGAAATTGACTAGTCGACATGTTAGTTTAGGACCGACACCCTACTTTGGATTGTTGGGAATTGAGATTTATCGCTATACTAGACCAGATATGGCAGCAACAATCAATGTATGGACTAATGGTAGATTTATAAATGTACAAGATGGATTATGGAGAGAAAAATTGTCTGGCACGACAGATTGACTCCGCATTCCTATCAACAGACATAGCAACTGTTACAATATAATCACTCCACTTCATTTCAGTGGAAAACGTGAGCCCCAAAAAGGCACAATGTCTTGCTGCTCTAGATGTTAACATCACCTATGATGATGGGACGCAAAAACGTTCTCTGTGATGAGTAAAAGATAACGGTTTTGCTTTTGAGGCGTCAAAAATTTACAAGCTATATATTGCCCCACTTGACAATTGATTTGAGGCAATTTTCACGCGCAACTTTGTCGAACTTATCTGGCTTACTTTTAAGACAGAAAATAGTTTCCATCATCACCAAATATCTCGCTGGAAACTGATGACATCGGAAAGGTCTTTAATGCAGATAACCAACGTAGAATCAATGTTAGGCTTGTGAAGAAGACCAGTATGCCAATCGCTGTTGAATGCCTTCGTGATATCTAAAGTTACAGCCTAAGCCTCGCCGTTCTTATCTAAAGCCTGAAAGAAAAATTCAGTAATAACCTTTAACTCATCGGCAGTTGACGTAAAGAAACGAAAGCCATATTGTCCCTATGCGCAAGCCACCAATCTGTCACTGGGTGGCATGCCACTAGCGTCTAGGGCTGGTGGCCCGCTGTCAGACCGCCGGCGTGTTAGTGTTGACAATGTTACCATTAGTGGCTTGCGTGTAGGGATCTGAAAGAAGGCTGGGCATTACTCGGAGAAAGTGTCAAGCTCATTAAAAATTATATAGCTTAAAAGTATTATTCAAACATAAAACCAAAAATAAATTACAAATAAATGTCAAACATTTTAGGTACATAGCAAATAGAAGTGCAAAAATAGTAGTGTTGAACGTTTCATTTTTGTTTCCGCACAACCGATATTTTTTATTTTTACAGTGGTTTTATCTACTATTATGTAATACAATTGTTACTGTATGCTTTTAATAGATATTCCTTTTCCATTGTGGTGAATGGATGCTACAATAATGGGCGAGGTTTGAGGTCTTCAGTTTCTCGCGAGAAGAGTCACGACTTGTTGCTGGTAAAGACATTCAAAATAAGTATAAATAAAATATTACACACAAAAGTAAGAGAAAGAAAATTGTGTAGAGATAGCTGGTCAAAAGATAGAAAATATTATAGGATTAAGTGTAATGTGCAAATAGACGTAACGGAGTAGGCACAGTGATACGACGAGAACTGTGCAAACGCCTGGGGTTCGATTATGTAAACAAATGGTATCATCACGAATCAGGAGTTTTTAAAGAAAGTTAAAAGAATAAGATAATATAGGACTTTAAGACCAAGATTGAGCCATCCAACGAAGTGAGAAGTCCGAATCAGACTGTCAAAAGCAACACAAAATCTCTAATGATGGTGTCAACCAAAACGAAAGAAATATATCTTAAAATAGCATGGCATCGCCTGGAATATTAGAAAGAAATGTATGAAGGATCAAGATTAGTACTTGTGGTTCTTATAGTACTATTGGAACTGTGTCAGAAAATCAAATTGAAATTGCAAGAATTAAAATTCGGACAAGTAGTGATTCTCTCCGATGGGAGGTGGGGCAAAGATATTGAGAAATGGGAAGAAATGAAGCCAGTGAAAAAGAAAAGGAAGACGGGAAGAAAAGAATGGATTGACTGAAAGAAAAAGTATAGGAAAATAAAATTAAATCTTCAGAAACATTTTGGAAATGTTAATAACAGTTTACAATATTATAGACAGTATAAGTTTTTCTTTCCTTTCCTTTCCATCGCTAATCTTACGTTTTTTTATTCTTTCTTTTATTCTCCTTCTTACTCCCAGAAGATTTTCATGGTATAAACTCCTCTGTAATCTATTTTTAATTCTTTCCAAACAGCATCTCATAGCCTCTCCCTGTTCTGACACCTTCCTTTGTATTTTTCTTCGACTACAAATCATTTTTCCTTTGTTTCTTTCACCGTTCCATCTTTCCTAATTTCATTTCCTCTGCAATAATTTCTTTTCTTCGCTTCTCTTATTTTTCTTTCCTCCCATTTCTCATTTCTCCTCTTTCTCATTTTTTCAACGTTTCATTTCTTGTTTGCTCTGTCTTAAGCCTTGTTTTGCGGAGAGCGGATTTAAAAGAACCGCCGAAGAACGCTTTCACTTTGATATCTCAACCGTAAACTAAATTTAGTCCTTCAAAAACAACTCCTTTTCAGCTTCACCTCCTGCTCACCCACTGTTCACAGAGTTGTTTATTCAAATAGCCAGAATCGTATGGTCACTTAATTAAAAGCCGGTAATAAACGACCGACACTTAGACAAGAAAGCAAGAATCGTGTAAAACAATCGAGTTTATCAAGTTCGTCAGATTACCTCCCTTTAATGGTTTTCCTCATTAGTGAGAGCTTGTCTGATATTATGTGCCTGGTCTCCAACAGTCGACACCAATACGCACATATGTGTACCTAAATAATATTTACAATAGCGCTTATTAAACAGGGTGAAGATAAAGAAATTATTAAATGTTACCTTTCTAAATCTTATTTTTCAAGTATATACTTCAATTTTTTACGTTTTTTTTTCGCGAAACTGACTAAAGTTAGAATAAACTATTTCTATTTTAAGTCTATAAATGGATGCAGATTACTGCAATTGTCAGCTAGTTATGTACCATGCGTGATACACGCTTAGGCGATCATGTATCTTTCGATACATCACTGACGGGGCAGGTTTTTTCGTGTAGTAGCTTGCCATTTCTTTCTGCCTCAGACCAATTGCCATCCAAGGTTATTTACCCTTATCTGGGGGGAGAAGTAGAGGATCCATACCTTTCCCAAGTGAATGTAATGGATCTGACTTGAATTCGAACTCAGTTCTCCGATTTGTGTGTGTGTGTGTGTGTGTGTGTGTGTGTGTGTGTGTGTGTGTGTGTGTGTGTGTGTGTGTGTGTGTGTGTGTGTGTGTGTGTGTGTGTGTGTGTGTGTGTGTGTGTGTGTGTGTGTGTGTGTGTGTGTGTGTGTGTGTGTGTGTGTGTGTGTGTGTAAAATTGTCATAACATACGTGTTTTAGTGTTTGATCATATTCAGGAACAGGAATTATGTTATGGTTTCAAAATTCAAGAAACTTTATTGTACTTATTTTTCATCATGGCGTTTGATGTTAAAGTTATAAATAAGAAATACTTTGGCTGTGTTGGTGATGCATTTTGTAGCCGCTTGAAATAGCATGGATATAAATAGCACTGAAAAATATTTTGTTTTATCTTGTTTGGGATTGTTTTTAAAAATTGACTTAAAGCATTAGTAGTCTTTTTTGTTTTTTGAAAATTATACTGTATAACATTTGTGGTCTACAAATATATGCCACGTCTGGGGAGGAATCATCTGGTCATTTAATCTGTATTGATTCATTTTAGCTTCTGTTTCCCCCTTCTAAATGGCATGATAATCGATGTTATTGATTTGTACGCGTTTGTTCAATTTATCTATTAACATTGGGGATACGCTGATCATATTTAATAGGATCTTTGAATGTCAGTATTACTCCTCACTACAAAAATTAGAACTTATTTTTCATAACAGATAATTATTCAACAATAACATTCAAAACATCAAATGATGAAAAATAAGTACATTTACAAGTTTTCCTAAATTTGAAAACCATAATATTCCATTTATGTTCTGGAAAGTAATCAATGATGTATGTGTTTGCATATATGTAGACATGAACATTTTTACATATTATGCGCATAACCCTGTCACTGGTCTCTGACATCATTTCTAAATTAGACTCCCATAAGGCGAGTGGAGGTGACGGGATACCAGCTGTCGTCCTAAAGAAATGTGCACCCGAGCTGGCCCCAGTTCTCCCCAAACTCTACAACTATTGCCTCGCTGCTTTCTGCTTTCCAGCTCGTTGGAAGTCCTATGTAATTCCTTTTTTTAAGGATTCTGTTGAAGATTCTAAGCACCTCTAACTATCTCCCTATTAGTCTCCTACCACTTGTCGGCAAAGTAAAACAATGCTGAAATAGTTAAGCATCTTATCTCTCACGACCTACTCTCTGAAAATAAAAGGATTCCGTTTTGCCCGGTATATCGCTAACGTGCTTACAGCCATCACTGAATATGTATATCAAGCTCTTGATAATAACGGCGAAGCTCCAGCGGTGGCTTTAGATATTTCAAAGGCGTTTGACAGGTTTGGCCTGCTTGTCTTCTATCTAAGCTTCTGGGCTACGGAATCGCGGCGTCACACGCTCCAAAACAGATATTCAACTGTCAATAAATATAATAATTTAAAAAAAAAATCTTTCAGTCTACACATCGTTCGTCTTAGTATTTGCCTATATATAAGAAAATTGTGCCCTAAAGATGACAATTTGTATTTGTTGAAAGTACTTGGCATCTGACGACAACTCGAATATAAGGCAAGGAATTGATAGTAACTTAATGTCTCATTAAGTTCTGTTAGCGAATCAATTTCCCCATTAATCACATTAACATTGCTATTTAATTCTTTGTATAAATTGTTTCTTTATGATATAAGATATAAGCTGCAAAATCTAATATATATATATGTGTGTGTTTGTGTGTGTGCGCGCGCATGTGTAAGAAAATTGTAGCGTTCTTTTTCAATTCACTGAACATTAGTAGAAGTAATATAGCTTGATTAAAGTAAATGATTTATGTACAGATCTATGAGTGTAGAGGCTGGAAAATTAGGGGTGTATTAAGAACACTCCGATCTTCTATTAATACACGGTGAATCATCATTGGTAGTTAAAACAGGTCCATGTTATCGCATGCATATTATTATAAATATAGCGAATCTTGCAATACTTTATTTCATGTCACTGTCGACACAATACAGCATGGGAAAAAGTTGGGCTATCTGAACGTGTTAGATATTCAGTAGCACAGGCATTGTGTAGGAAAGCATTATCCTGATAGAACATTACATCCCCGTTCCTGTTGGAATATTGACAGAAGAATGAATTAAACAATGTCGGTGATGTACATAATCTTCCACAAACACCGAAACTGAACACTAGTTGTAAAAAATGGCATATAGCACCATGGTGCTAGGTTTTGGAATGTGTATTGTAGTCGAGTGCACACCTTTCATCGACGTCTAACACCCAAAAACCATCACTTTATAAAGACAGAATCTGCTCTCATGTCTAAATATAGGATGTTATTCGATCCCCTGGCGACGGTTTTACGGCATCACCAGCGATGTGCACGACAGTATTGCGCTAGAAGTGAAAGGCTGATATCATGTATACATTCCCGTTCAGACTCAATATAAACGAATTGCAATAGTATTTGTTGACACTGCTGATGTCAGATATGATCTGATATGTTCCGTGGTCACCGGGCGCAATGTCAATGCAACCCTTATAATGCATCGATATTACTGTACGCCTGTATTACGCATCCATCATGCACCTGGTTTATCGGTGTGGGAATGTGCATTTGGCCATTCTTACCAACATCGAAGTAACACTCACAACGTTCGCAGGAATTATTCAAAATGACGATCCAGCTTCTCAAAGGCCTACAACCCTACTTTCACCAATGTCCGTGTAATACCTGCATGCATTGTAGTCACCGTTTGAAGTCCTGAATCTGTCGGAGCATTGGTATAATTGTTACGCCGTCATAGCCGAAAATTGAATATTTTATCCGAATATTAGACGCTTCGACAAAATATATATTATCGGGCCAGGTGCTAAATTATTTTGTGCCCTAGACAGGTCTTGCAAACTGCGCCCACAACCCCACTCTCACAAATTTCCAAATTTAAGAAAAAGGTATGGTTGGTTTTAAATAATTTTAAAGACGAACAGTATCAATCACTTGGGAGTTTAGAGAAAAGTGGTCATAGTGAGATGAAAATTTGTTATAAAAATTAAATCAATTTCTAAAAATTGAATTTGGATTATTCAATGCAAAATATAAAGTAAATGTATGAGTATGAATTTCAACTGGCAAAAATAACTGAAAAAATAAGTTGATAAAGATAACTATGATATGTAGTAAGAGGAAACGAGATATAGTAAGCGTCGATGAGAAAATGTAACATTCATTTTAAATTACAATAATAATATAAAAAAACAATAATTTGCTTGTAGCCAGAAAAGTAAAACACAAACAGCGAAAACGTTTCATCTAAGTTGCAGTTTCTTACACATCAGAACGTCATTTTGAGTGCCCCTTCTATTGCGTATTTGTATGTACTTAAACGAGTTCGAGTGTTTTTACCTAGCTATGTTCAGATGACATAATTGTCAAGCCAACGAGTCTCTTTTTCCAGTATTTTAGAACCTATGTAGGTTTTTATAAGCTTCAGCCTTGAGAAACTGCGTTTTTCACTTGTCACTGATACTGAAAATGTGAAAAGTATCCTTAGAGCAATGGAAATATTTGGCACATTATCCAAGAATTTTTGTTTGCAGTAGGAAGAGAAATACTTAATGACTTGGAAGTCTTCGAGCTATTACAAGTTCGTAACATAGATCTTCAACATCAATATCTTTGTTTCTATTATGCAACAATAATTTTTCCAAATTCTTGCAGTCTAAATATATCTTCAGTAGATTTTTCTTTTTACTATATATATATATATATATATATATATATATATATATATATATATATATATATATATATATATATATATATATATATATATCCAGGCTATCGAATTGCTGTAGCAGCTAGAATCTCCCCTCGCAAGACTATATGGGCATTGTCTAAAACTCTATAGAAAAAACAAACTTTTTATATCTGTTTTCGGTTATGTGGTGCCTTTTGGCCTCATAACATTTTCTTTCTCTGATGTCATACTTGTTTTTCCCTCTAAAATTTGGTGAATATCTTTAGTTCCTTTTCAATTTCAATAGCATTTACCAAAACTTCTTGGGCATTTCCGTCACACGTGCATTCCACGAAAGAATTTTTAGTCATTTGTAATAGTCTTGTAGCTGAATGAATATCAGCTTCCTTATTTTGTAGTAGCTTACTTGTAATTTTCACTAGAAAATGGATTAGAGATCTTGTAACAAGGGACTTCACAAGGCAGAATTTACTGATGACATCAACAAGAGTATTAACTTGAGTTCGAGAAGTATTAATAAATTAATCTTTTAAGCTTGTATAACAGGAGATCTCTCTTAAATCATTGTATATGTCAACAAGATGATAGGACGGTATTTTTAAAGCCCTGGCCAGAGTCATCAATAGTTTAACACGTGTCTGAACTCAGTTTCTGCTAAAATGTATCAAGACTAAGTTGATATAGAAAAAAAAGTAATGCTCCTTTTATGCGCTGTGCCCCTTCAGGACATAGGCGATCCTGGCTCTCCACTTCTTCCTTTCTCTTGTAGCGCTCTTGTCTTTTTGTTATTTTTCACAAACCCTCTTCTGCCCACCACTTGCTAAAGCCCGTTGAGTATGTCACGCGTTGCTTTCCCTTGTCTCTTGTCTCTCTCTCCGCCGTGTGAGTATCAGATCTTGCAAGCCCTCCTTTCTCATTACGTGTCCCAGAAATTTAAGCTGCCTCTTCCTGATGTAAAGTATATGTTCCCTCTTTGTTTGCATCCTCTCCAAAACCTCACCGTTGCTCCCATGTTCGGTCCATGATATCCTTAGCATTCTTCTGTAGAACCATACTCTATTTCCTCGAGTCTCTTCTTCATCTTTGAGGAGACCTTCCAACATTCGCTGCCGTAAAGGAGAATAGATATCACATAGTAATTCAGTACTCTTTTCTTTTTTACCAATGAAACCCTCCTGTATCGCAATACTCTGTCTAACTTTTGGAATGTGTCTTTGGCCATCCCAGTACGTCTTCAGATCTCAGCGGTCACACTTTCCATCCTCTGTCAGAACACTTCCCAGATATTTAAATTTCCGCACCTACTTGATTTTAGTATCCCCGACATGTAAATCGCATTTTAGGCTCATTTTTTTTTTTTTTTTTGCTGATGACCATGCATTCTGTCTTCTTGCAACTTATGCTTAGTCCCTTCTTTTCACTCTCCTTCACTTCATTCTGTAGGAGGTTTTGCAGTTTCCTTTTCGTGTCTGCTATCAGCACTGTTTCAACTGTGTATCTTATGTTGTTAAGATTGCAGACGCCAATGATGAAGCCTGATAGGATTTCCAGTTCTCTCAGAATTGCCTCACTGTATACGTTGGATAAGTCCGGTGAGAAGATACATCCATGACTGACATCCCTTTCTGCTTTTGTACATCTGCAGAATTCACTTTATAACTAGTGGGTATTACAGAGCACAGGTCCCATTTTTGTGTGACTTTAAATTTTCATGTTACTCCCCTTTTATAACCTCGACGACGTAGATTTTTATTGATAACCCCATTTGCTCATAATGTTCAAAAAGAAATTTCCTTTCGTAAAACAAATCCCATCATATGTTCTTTTAGGATAAAATTAAACTCTGACCTCCAATCTGATTAACAAAACAAACGAGCAGTTGCCAATTGTTAAATGTTTGACATCAGGTGTGGAGTCCAGAATAATTTAATAGGATCTGGCCGAGTTTGTATTTGTTAATATTTGCAGCTTTACATTATTGGCTATAAGCTGTTTAAGTTCGTACTGGATTTATTTTACTAGGTAGGGAATCATTCTTTCTTTGTCTATAACTTTATAAAAAAAACTACTGGATATTCTACAAATTTGAAATAAAATCAGTATATATTTTATATTCCATACTAGTCTAGTATTTGTTTCTAATATGATTTTTAAATGTCTTATTACCTTATTAACTGTCTGTAAAATGTTTTTCGCTAATTCTATGCGCGTTAGAAATTTCTGTGACATGCTTTCAGTGTCTATTACACTACCCAGATAGTTAATTTCCCATACTTGTTTTGAAAATACTAGCAAAAAAAAAATGAAAATTAATCAGATTTAAAAGTTTTAAAATAAATTCAAGATTCGTCTAAATCCAGCAAGATAAAGATTATTACTCGGAAATCTAAAACTTATTTCGATTTTAAAATAATTTCTTACATATGGCATTGCGGATCAGCAGGGTTTAATAAATTGTGCTAGATTTCACAGGTTTTGATCTCTCATGAGGAAAATCCAAGTTGCCTAAAAAGCATTAAAGTGTCTTTGTCAGCAATTTTACAACCGGTTATGTCAGATGACAATACTGGTTGCGAACAAAGAACGAAGTAAAAGTCTGTTGCAATGCAAGAGACGAGTTACAAGTGATTGACCAACTAGCAGAGATGCAAGTCTCCACGGAAAATGTGTGTCTGAGACCGTCAAAGAAACGAATATGATTTTACCCAATCGAGATCCTCATTTGATTGGTCATATGCGCATAGACACATTGATTTGGTGACGATTGTGCCAACACACCAATCCTAACACCGTATATATTTTAATTTCGCCACGAACTGTGAAGATGAATATGGACATGAGAGCAAGCATTTATTACCTTACAAAATCCAACGCCAGGATTTAGATTAAGCTATGAAAGTGTTGTATCTTAGAAATTATTGAAGATATCTTACTGGAATTCTCCGAGATTTTTATAAAACTAGCGAACTCTACTTTGAGCAATAAGAATGTATAATTACTCTCTAAGCTTAACAGAATGAAATAGATCATAATCGAAAGTGATATGTTCATCATTAATCATTAATAAGTTCATGAAAATTGAAATAAAGTTCAAATACATATATATATTATTCTAGGATCATTTTCTAACTTATTCATGATGATCTTCGCCCTCTCTAGCCATCTAACTTTCCGTCCTGGAGTAACAAGTTGTCTGGCAGGTTTAACGTACGATCTTATTTTCAAGTATTTTTTCACTGCTCTTTAAACTGTCATAGCTGAAACACCTCTCTCGCGCGCCAAACGTCTTATGAATTGAATTGGATCTTTTCAAATGTATTTCTTAAGCATTAAGTTGAAATGGTGATCCCTCTTCCTGTTGTGACTTTCTGGTCTGTTTGTCTTCTCTGATGTTCCCTCTTTGTTAAACTTATTCACCATTCTCTTGATGGTTCTTGAATGGATTTTGAAGATGGAATCCAGAGTATAAATGTTGGTACCATTACTGAAGGCCTAAATGATATTTTCCCTCTCACCATTACTCACTTGGGAAGATAGTTGGGCTGACACAAAACAATTTTAACCTGCTCTCTTTCTAGCTGAATAGCTCAAAGGACTTTTCGGTCATTCTTACGAAAAATGGTGTCAAGATGACTACACGCATTTAGCTATTACAACAGTAAACGAGTTGAAAGGCAATTAGCTGCCAAATAAGAATGGTAAAACTTTTAATAGAAACTCTTGTTCTAACATCACCAATCCACGGAATATGCAAATAAACGGGACATTTGTGTAGATCTTTGGGCTTAGAGTTGTCAAATTCCACCATTTTAGCACGAATGCCAGATTGTAAATTATCAAGAAGTATACATTAACATTTGAAATTTTCATAAATTCAATTTCTAAACTGACTGGGGTCTTTGAATAAATAGGAAACAATGAACTAAGTGTTTCTCAAACATTTTAAGCAACAGCACATCTAGGAGCGAACACAAATATCACAGCACACTTAGCAGAATTTTAAAAAGGCTATACACGTAAATGTTATGAAACAAAACCATAGATTTAAAAAAATATATACACGCACAAATATGAATTTACTTTATTTCAATTTTTCTATTCAACTATTTGTGCAGCTTATTTAATGTGAAACCTCTGCAGAGGGTTATTTTTTTTCGATTTCTTTAATGTTTGGTTGAATGTGCGATAAACAGATTATCATTTCGTGGTACACTAGTGTGCCGCAGCACGGCTCCTGGGAATCACTGAACTAAGTTCTTAAAACGGATTTATAGAAGCTTAAAATGTTGCCTGTTTTTTCATCTTCAACTTAAAAATCTATAAACAAAAATACGCTTTTCAGATTTTTGAATCAATGCCACTGATACACCAGTTGTCACAACACAAACGAAAGTGATTGTTTCGGATATAGTTAAGAATTCCCAATGTCATCCTCCGACAAATAGGGCGCAAAATAGTAGTCTGTGTTAAATATTGAAGAGACATCATAACAAAATTTCGGTTAATTTTAGAACGAAGCATACAAAGAGGCTATCGCTGATAAATAGTGCTTGATAGAAACTTCTAATCGTAAAATCAGCGATAATGTTAATCACTTTTAAACGGAAGGTTGCGGTATGAAGAAAATAATGAAAGTAGAGAAGATAATTATTTGGGAAAACTACAAGAATTTGCCAAGATATGAAGATTCTTATTGCTGAATTTTTCGGACTTATACGATTTAATTTTGACATTGTCTACATTTTGTCAGGAAAGATATTTTACCATGAAAACGTTTTATGAAGCTTATACAATGGGACCTTTCAATGATACGCTAGCACATCAGAAAAACTGCGAATTCTGGTGGTTGTGTTCACTTCTCTCTCGCTTTGAAGCCTTATTGTCGACAATTCCTAGGCTTTATTTCAAGCTAAAACCAAAAACCTTTAAAAAATTTAGACTAATTGAGGGCAGTACAATCAAATAGGGTTTCTTTATTTTTAACACTTCCCGAAATTTGAGAGCACCTACACCTCAATTAAAAATATTGCTTATTTGCCAGAATCTCAAGAACTTTATCTGTTGTTTTAATTGCCAGATAAATACTACTAATATCATTCTTACTGCTACTACTATAATTACTACTAATCAGTCCTGGGTATGGCGATAAAGTACATCCGACAGAAAAGCTTCTGATTGGGAAGTTTCGTGAAATATCCTCTAAATTGCTGTAGTTCATAGTTCCACCCAGGCTCGGAGTGGTAGCACCTGTTAGGGTCCTAGCTATGACCCACAAACCCTCAAACTAGGGTCAACGCTCTATGAAAGTATAAAAATACATTGTTGTAATAGAAGTGCCAGCAATGCATTTTCATAGTAAAGGAATTAGCAGCATTACATTTTTATAAAATAAAAATTGTACCAGCAATACAGTTTTATAAAAAAACATATTGCCAGCAATACTTTATTACAAGAAAATATAGTAACAGTAGTAAAAAAATATAGTAATATATTTTTATAAAAAATAGTACCAGCAATTAGTCAGTTAAAAGTCATACGTGATACACGGTTGGGTGATACATGACTGACGAGGCAGATTTTTTCCCGCATTAAGTCGTCATTTCTTTCTGCGGTAGACTGGTTGCCAACTAATGTTAAAGAACCCAGTCTGTCCTGCTATTTATCCCATTGCAGGGGGAAAAGAAATGGAGTCATATCTTTCCCAAGGATATTTGTGCATAAGTGAATATAACAAATGATATTCATAATACCACAACGCACAACGTATCAGCGATACATTTTTATTAAAAAATATAGTATCAGTAGTACATTTTTATGAAGAAAATAGTACCAGTAATATATTTTTGTAAAATAAAAATTGCCAGATTTTCTAAAAGAAATTACTAATTCTCCCAAGAAAATTAAATTACGTCCTTAAATGACCGACAAGAAGTTGATATGCCGTTAAACAAACACAGATTACTACTATTATAGTATAATATAGACGGACACTCGTATTTGAGGATACCCGTCTACTAGGGCGGCTACCCAGTTCCTATTGCAGACACTTTCTCAGGCGCATTTGTGTTTATTCAACACCCACAGAGGCCACCTAAGGTTTATACTGCAACTATGCTGAGCAGACCTTATTTATAGTTTCTGGGGAATAGTGTGTTATCTAGCGTGATCAAAAATTTGAACGAGACCAGCACGCTCAAGCACTCGGCCACGATGACTTGTGACTTCATGCTAGCACAACTATCAACAACTCCCAAGGGTTCCGACTGCCTAATTTCACTCACAAATCTTGGGTCAACCCGTGGTATGGTTTTCATGCACTTTCCAAATGTGTCGTATGCTGGGAGTGACATCGATTCAGTCCGATAACACCAGGAAGTCGTCTTCCTGAGAAGTCGACCATTATAAACTCGGTCACGTGCCCATAAACTACTCCTACTACTACTACTACTACTACTACTACTACTGATAATAATAATAATACTAATACTAATACTAATAATAATACATATTTGTTCCTGAGCGGGAGTATTAAAAGAGCATCATCCCCGGGTGTCGTGAGAACTGTTTCTTTTTAAGTTTCAAGCATGAGACATGCAAGATAACTCGGTAGTCACAACTAAATAATTGGAAACACCAATTAAAAACCATTTGAGAAGACGTTTACACAACCTGAACCTATAAGCTTTTGCGTTCCTTTTATCACACAACCTACGGCCCTAAAACACGCACATGTGACACATGTGCCTGGTATACCCTTGTAAGAATGGGTGTCATGTTGAAGTTTCGTATATTGTATCCAAGCATCTTTTTCTCGTCGTATTGCTCTCTTACTCAATAATAATAATAATAATAATAATAATAATAATAATAATAATATTTCTGCGCACATGTAATCAGATTTGTTTAAGTTTGCAAAAAAACAAAAATACTTTAACACACTAATATTTTGCAAAAGTAAGCAGTTTGTAACTTGTCAAGGCTTTCTTAAACAAAAAATTTACATATCCGTCTTGCAAATACAGTTAAAATCATCTTTGTTCTCCAATTATATTTTCTTTTTCGCTTTTCAGATTACTGTTAACTTTTCCTGTTTAACTGTTCTTCTTCAGGTTAAAAAGTTACCTTTTCTCTTGTAATTTTTACTTTTCTCCTTTTTATAATCTTTTTTCTTTTTCCATTTCTCTGCTTTATCATTCTTTTTTTTCTCTTTCATCTGCATCTTTCTTCATCACGTCATTGAATCATACAAGCGTCCTTTTCTTTTATCGTCTTTTTACCTCATCTTGATCTTACGTTTGGGTACTTTATCATTTAAATATTTTCTGTATCGCAGAAATAAAAAAAAACACTGTCAAAATATATAGGAACAATCAGCTTCCAATAATAATAATCGGTAGGCAAAGAAGTTAGTAAACAGACTGGGGAAAAAGAAGCAAAAGAATGAACAATCGTATCTGCACTAGCAAATGCACGACAAATAAAATAGCTGCGAGCAAATAAAATAACAAAGAAATGTCTAATCTGAAACCACGACCAATGGCAAGTGGCTGTACTTCGTGATTCAATCTCTGTTTGGTCAAACTTTTTATAATCTTTGACCAGAATGATTTAACAGAGCAGCAAATAGTAAAGTAACCTTCTCCTGAAAAATTAAAACATATCCTAATACGTGCATTCACGTCTTGCATATGCAAAGAAATATTTGAAAGGGTTTTTTAAGTTGCTTGAGAGCATCTCCCGGAATACTGAGGAATGCTTGTCCATATCAAATGTTTTAGCAGATGGCGGATATGCTTGGAAAGGGAAGTAGGGAAGAATCATGAATGACTACATCCTGAAGAGTATCTTTGTTAATTATATATTATATTTCTTAGGGATACAAACTTTAACTATAGTAGGAAGAAGCGGAGATATTGAAAAAGTCAGTCGAATAAAAAATGTGGGTGCAAAAAGCTTTTAAGCGGCCAGCTTTTTGATCAACTCTTACCAAAGAGGATTGTTGAGTTTAAAATACGAGAAAATAAAACGAAATTACAAATAAAACTACTTAAGACCTTCTGGAAGTAATCTTTTATGTGTCACCTAAAAAAGAAAATGTAGCAATCAAGACATAGTAAACCAAATTGAGTTATACCAGACAGTTTTAATATAAAAAAATCATTTTGTTTATTGGTGTTTTCTAGTAATAGAAAGCGATTCTCAGATTTTCAAACGAAATGATAGCCGAGCAACACTTAAGAATTTTATGAATCGTTTGAAAATTAAGACAAATAAAATTATCAATAAGATATCGCTAAATCAGAAATCTTCTGTGTATGTCAAGTTATCTTTTTGCCATTGGTTATTCTTAATTCCAAATGGGACACAGCTCTTAATCCGTCATTGCAATCTCTTTAATCTTCTTTAAGATTTGACTGGAAAACTGACCGCTTAAAAGGATTTCCACCAAACTTTATTTCTTTTTCGACATTAATTTTCAACATGTCTCCGCTTTCGCTGTCTATATTTCAGAGATGAGGTATTGTAACTATTAACACTATTTACATTGTTTGGACTGTTGTCCTCATCTTTATTGTCATATTCATGACGTTTTGGCTTTCTTTAGGTGATATACACCTGTGGACCAAATAAAAGATTCAGTTCGAAATTCGAACGCATATCACCTGAAGGTCAGAGCATACAACGGCCGAAACGTCGGAAATAGGACAATAAAAATAAGGACAATAGCCCGAACAATGTCCTCGTTTTTTTTTCAGGCCATTGATAGATCATATGTATTGATGTTTCTAATATGTGTATATTCATTTAATGATAGATATAAGCATTATAGTCATCATTGTAAGCAGTGTTATGTTCTTATTTTTTTCAAAATTTGTGTTATATCTGAAATCATAATTAGTTCTTGTATTATACGAAACAAAAACCTTACAAAGTCCACGAATAAAGAAACTAATATAGATAACCTTGATAAAACTAGGGACATAGTACTACCTACCAAAAAATAATCCGTAAGTTAAACATCTAGGAATTTAAAAGATTGCATGAAAACCTTCGCTATATTTTAGAAAATCATACACTCAAAGTATTAGTTGTTCATCGTAAGAGGTTTGCCCTTAATTTTGTTAAAGCAGTTTTAATTAAGAGAGAGAGAGAGAGCAATTCATTAAGATGAAAATGTATTGAAAGTGCACTTATTTCGGAATCGTCTACGGTAAATGTACGCCCAGGATGATACGACTTATAAGATTTATTTATAAAACTATATCTGTAACAACGCATATAATTAAAAATATTAGCGATAAAATTAGAAATAGAGATTAAAACAAAAGCAAGGGAAGATTGAACGTGATCGTCTAAGTTAAACATCGGAATACACAAGACACAACAGAAATTTAAATTTAAAACTGTCCGTCCTGATACTAAATTTTTCGACATAAAATTGCAACTGACGTTTGCTAAAGTGCTCCACAATTCTGACGACAAAACATGTCACTTAGGTGTTCTTTTAACATTTTTGCATTCGATTAGGCACTATTACTTTAATATATACACTTGTATAATATATATATATATATATATATATATATATATATATATATATATGTATGTGTGTGTGTGTGTGTGTGTGTGTGTGTGTGTGTGTGTGTGTGTGTGTGTGAAAAATTTCTCAGAATTAACCTGTAGAAAAAGACAATATTTATAAATGTAAAAGACAATAGGAAAACTGTAATAGTTGCCGACGCGTTTCGTCCGATGTGGACTTTCTCAAGGCAAAACAAAATAAATTTATTAAACGAAGTAACTAATAATAACAAAACAAAATGTCCTTAGCAACTGGAAGAATTTAGAGAACGCTATTTTCATACTTTTAACTGAAAATTACGTCAATTACTGTCACGTGTGGAGATATAGTTTTTATTGCTGTATCGACGGATTCAACCATTTTCTTTTGATTTCTTGATACTGTTTTGTACGTGTGTTTCGGAGAGAAGTAATTCTGTTAAGAAAGGTGAAATAGGGGAAAACCTGGGCGTAGATTACTATTTGGGTAATATTAAATGGCAGCACTCTCGAGGATTTTCCTCCTGAGTGAGTTTTTTTTTTAATGAGTGTAGCATTTTTAAAATCAAAATTGTGGTTGAATTTATTTCTATGTATGTCTAGTGCATTAGGTAATCTGAAATTAGTATTTGCTTACATAAAGAAAATGCTTACTCTATTTATAAAAGCCCCTTGTATCTATAAGCGCAATGTTTGAACGCTGCAAAAGACAGCATCACGCTTTATATTTATGAATGTCATTGAAACAATTCATCTTTCTACACCTCATGTAAAAATGTACATTATCAAAACTGAAATGACTATTTATATATTAAATATTAAATATGTGTGGACGACTCCAGCGCTGATTTTTGATAACTAGACAGAACAGAAAGTTGAAAATGCGTCTGTGTTTATTTTGTTTTGATTTTTACTGGTAAATTTTACTCATATCTAAGATTCTCATATTCGTCCAACACCGTAAGATGCTACAAGATCAAAATATTCGCATGCAAATTCATGTACTTAAATAGCTTCATCAAGTCTAGACAATCATATGGATTCCGTGAATGGCCTCCAACTAGTTCAAAAATACTTAATCTATCATCTATATACAACCTTTTTGTCAGATCCCTGGTTAAAAATGGTTTCAAGCCTGTAGGTCTTAACCTATATCTCTCTGTATGTGACTTCATTTGCTGTACAAAAAGTTTATCCTGCCGCGAAAGGTGACTCTGATCACCAAACAATAATCTCTTTGGATTTCATAGTTGTGCTGTCATATCCTGCTATGGCAACAGAAAACAACTTTGAGTGAAATTAACAATAAATTTACTGCAGTTGTTTGGCCTTAAAAAAGAATGCAGTGGAAACGGAAGTTATGTTAATTATGCAGAGTTAAGAAGAATCTCCTTTATCAGATCGTATAGATAGGCACTATAGAATCAAATAGCAGAAATCACATAATTTCAATATTTTCAATAGCAGCAACAACTAAAATTATATAATTGAAGATGTCTACTTCCCACGCAACCTTAAAATGTTAGGAAGGAGTTTCACAAATTTTGATTCAGGGCGAAAATAAAGAGTTTCATATAAATAGACAGTTATGCTTTTTCCTTTTGCCACTTTCTAGAGAATGATGATATATATACTGACAAAATTCACGAGTTTTGTGTCTAAGATTGAAATGTCAGTAAGCAATTCACTAACAATCGCCTACATAACTTTAGGAAAAAATGTCGACATAACGCTCGCTTCAACATTGTATATTACAAACTGACAACTAAAAAAGATATGTCCGTCTGAAAAGACTGTCATATACAGACGGAGCATTGTTTGATTTTTTTAAAGAAAAGATTGTTTTTTTGTGACTTACTATTTACTATTCCTTGAAATGTCGAAAAATTAAATCAGCACGCATGTGCGAATTCCAGGAGTTACATTAACTTCAATAATACACCTACGCTTCTCTGATTTCCGGTATGATCTACACAGAACTGAAAGCGCACCATCTAAGTATTATTGTCATATACAAAGCATTCATGCGTGTATATCGACGCATTATTATTGGACAGAAAGAGGCACACCATATTGTATTGAGTCATGCACTAAACTTTACGCCTAAATGTGTGCATGATTGAAGAATATAACGGATTTACTAGATGTATGCGTATGGCAGATTATTTAAGAGCAACTACATATAAGCATAAATTACGCATGAAAAATATTCGTAAACACACACGTGCATGCTTTGATAATTACACATAGACAAGATGAAACATTTACACAAACATACACACATGCATATATATATGTCTCTGTGTATGTGTGTGTGTGTGTGTGTGTGTGCGCGCGCGCGCGCGCGTACACTTCGTTAGCTACACAAAAGTTAGAACTTTTCCAGAGAAAAGAAAAAATAGAAAATCTAATTCTATTTGGGTGTGGTATTATTTAAGTGGGGGGGTAATATAAATATGTGAAAAGTTACTCTCAGTGAGTGACCAATGTAAGAATTTAAGGTTGTTTTATTATTGTTGGTACTTTCACTAATCAAAACTAATCTCAATTAGTTCGCATATTATTTCATTACAAATAGTCAAAATATAACTACTAACAAAAGGGAACATTAGCAGATGATAGCAAAATATTATATAGCAATTATTGCAACTAAAGACTCAAAATGCACGAAACTATTATTGTACAAAAGAAAACCACATTAAATAAAATAATTACCAAAGGAGACAACAATTTAAAATGTGCGGAGAACATGTAAAAATTGAGAACAAAACATTTACAATGTGTATAAATATTTAATATATTCATTTTAGTGTTGTCAAGCTCCGTGAAAAATGTTCTATAGAGGATGTCATTTATACATTACACATATATTTCAATTTAAAATAATGTTCCGAAAATACCAGACTATAGCTACTAAAACTTTTGTCGATGATACTGACAATGTTTAGTACTTTCTAATGATCAAGACGGTTGAAAGTACACGAACGAAATAAAATATATGCACTTTGGAAAGTTCAACCACATCTTTTCGAAAATTGGGAAAACATAAAAAAAAAATAATCAAGAGACCTTCTCGAAGAAATCAATGAAACTTTTTTAGTTGAATCCTTGTTGACAAAATATCAATTTAAACTTTATAAACACACGCACAGACTTGTACACACACACGCGCGCACGCACACACACACACACACACACACACACATATATATATATATGTGCGTGTGTGTGTGTGCGCGCCCGCGTGCGTGCACAGGAAGAATAAAACGCTCTTACTTAAATGCAGTGTGTGTATATTTATACTCATGTTTATGCATATCGGCTTGCATGGACGTATTTTAACGTGTATTTTGTATAGAAACAGGAGACGTTTTTCTTTATCTTGTGATGCAAACAGATTTTATGAAAAAATATCTACAGATACCAAAACATAAAGTAATTTTGGAAAAAGAGAAAATATTTCATACACGCAAAAAATCTATCGAAACGAAAATCGGAAAAAATAGACAAAAACGTAAAAGAAACGGCTTAAATATTTTTTTATCATATTCAAGTACATCGTAGGCGTTTACTTATTTTCTTGGATAAAATTTAATATTCGCGATTTAAAGATATGACAATGAAGAGAAAAAAATTAAGCAGACAAAAATGTCTGAAGTCATATATATCGTCTTATGATTATGAATGTTTATTTGGGGTGAGGCTTTTGTTCTGGTTTATTATTCTTTAAAGAGAATTGAAGACTAGTTTCTTACATTTAGTGAAGCATTTTCTCTGCAAAGAGCAATGAAGAAATTTTATGCTCAGTTTTTAAACCAGTATCTTTTATTTTTTTAATGTGCTGTCAGCTATTATTAACTTTTGACAGCCGTAATTGTTTGTGTATAATACGCATTTTTCTAGAATTTTACCTTAAATATTAGGGGGGTGCATGGGAAATGCAAATAACTACAGAATATTTATTTAATCTTAATTTCAGTTGCATTATTCTACAGCCACTATCAAATAGCGTGGATCGGAAATAGTCTCTTGGCAAGAATGAAACACATTCTTTTACTTCGGGAAGACTATTTTTCTGTGATGGCTGCTCTCACCGACTGAGTTAGCGAAGATTTTACAAGTCTAACTATATCAATTCCTTTCTTATTTTTCTCTGATCACTTGGTGATGTCATAGCGTGTTGTTTATATACATTAATACAATGAGTACTTATATTATCTTTTATTAGATGAAATATTTAAACCATTATTATTTTTTATTCATATTTCTTCCATTTATTTAATTTTTTATGATTTGCTTCGACACTGATAGTCCCCATGCACAGTTGATTCCACTATGAAGGCTCTATTTCCAATTATGGACACTCTTCCTCTATAAATATAGCACATTTTAAACTATATATATATATAGAGAGAGAGAGAAAGAGAGAGAGAGAGATAGAGAGAGAGAGTAATATTTCATAAAAGCAGAAAATAATTTCTTAAAACACATTACAAAAGTAAATGTAAGTTTAATATTATCGTTCTTAGTACTCAATATATAATTTCGAAAACAATAATTGTAATTGATTTTAAGAGATTTTATTAAACATACTTAAAAGCAACGAATTTCTTTTCATGCCGACCATTCCCTTAATTTTATATTAAAAAAGCTTTGTACAGTAATGTATAATATATCAATGTAAAATTATCAAAATATAATAAAAAGTATTGAATATTCACGTATCTTTTTGACCGCGTGTAATTCGTTAGTAGTTAAAGAATTTTGTGGTAACTTAAAATCGTTTCTAAAATCTAACATGGAGATCCGCGTTCTCATAAATAATATTTATTTTAAGAATAATTAAAAATATATTAGTTATTATAAATGAGAAATAACGGATATTTCTTCTAAATTCAGACTTGTGATAATATTCATTAAATGCGAAATCTATTGATACAGAAACCGGAATGCATAACTCTCGGCTATGCATCTGTGTGACATTTACATTATGGTGACGTCAAAAATCAAGCCAAGTCGAAAATTGAATTGTATCGGACTGAATATAAAGAGATAATCAAACGTGTGTAAACACAAAACAATATGAGTACGATAAGACTACGTAATATCTAATCTCCAATATGGCAGAGAATACTGGGACAAGTTTGTTACAAATTAAGAAAAGAATTGAAATGGCCAATTTCT
The DNA here is from genome assembly GCA_964036315.1 of Acanthosepion esculentum. Taxonomy (NCBI): domain Eukaryota; kingdom Metazoa; phylum Mollusca; class Cephalopoda; order Sepiida; family Sepiidae; genus Acanthosepion; species Acanthosepion esculentum. Next base: position 107,214,595 of record OZ038493.1, read on the forward strand.
TGGAACAACGTGGGAGAATTGAAGAATTTCCATTATAATAGTAACAGATATTACTGTTAAAAATCAGTAAGAGACAAATGTAATTTTGTGAATAGACAATGAGAAAAGTAGGATTGGAAAGTTTAACACTCACTGATTGAAAGCGAAAAAAAGAGGAAAACCAACAAAGACAGGAAACTGAAGATCCATGATCGCCCACACACTGAAAGGATATGACATATAGAACTAGAAAGTAAGAGGTGTTGACAAGTCATTAACTTTGCCTCAGTAGTCGTAAGACAGGCCTGTGATATTTTTAATCAAAAACGTGCCCGCTAAGAAAAAAACCCAATGATCTAACAGGTCATATGCAAGGACGACACAAGACAAGGAATTCAAAAATAAAATAAGCCAAAATAAATTCTTGGCAAATTTAATACAAAACAGGAAAAGAAATGCAATTGTTAAAGTTGAATAGATTTCTCTAGGAAACAAATATGGCAGATTAGGAACTCGAAAATCTAGTAATGAACAGGACTTTAAACTAGATTGGTCAGAAAGTTTATATATAATGCCGCTGATGGCCGTCGTATCGGTGATTTTATACTAAGTCGGTAAATTATACACAGAAGAAAGGTGAGATGATGATGTGTATATTACTAACCGGAAGAGTTGATTGTCACAAAGTAGAAACCGGAAATGTTGACAGGTAGTAAAAAGTGACTAATGCTGAATCAGTCCATAGTAACTAGAATAGTTCAAGTTCAAAAGATAAGTAGATTTAGCCATTGCACATACGCAGTTGTCATGAACGATTGCGGTTCAAGGACAATAAAATAATTTAGTAGACATGCAGAGATGAAGTCTAGATTAGTCGATGTTCGAAGATGATAAACTGAGCCAATAGACATGCGCAGAAGAAATCTAAACATGTCTATGTTCGAGAAAGGTAAAACCGGTCAGCAAATTGCGCAGGAAAATCTGGAACAGTCGATGTTTCGAAGAAAAGTAAGCTGTGGATGCAGGAAAGCAATATGTACTCCAGTGACGACCATTGGGCGTGAAACATGCCAATGTGATCGGGTGAGGATCGGTATACGACCAGTACGATTGCTTTGAGGGTAAGATACCGAAGGACTCTGGAGAAGATTGGTATAGCGACCAGTACGGATACTCTGAGATTAAAATGCCAAAGAACTCCGGAAAAATTGGTATAACGACAGTACGGATACCCTGGGAGTAAGATGCCGAAGAATCCAGAAGATTGGTATTGCGACAAGAAATAGCTACCATGCGTCGTAGACACCAGGAACAACTGGTTGTAGGCCGTGGATGAGTGCAGAATGTCCCGAAATGATTTGTCTCTCACAGTGGTACAGGGACTGTGAACAAACGCTGAAGATGCCTGAACAAGATGTTGTGGCCGTGAATGAAGGTACTGTAGCGGAACGGGCCCTATGTATGATCGAGTGTGATGGTTTACCCATATTTGTTGTGCGTGTGTGAAAGGGCGTTCGCCACAATTATTTTATTTTGTCTAGGAAAGGTGTGGAAAGGATCATGCAATTATGCTGGAGGTCGCTCTCCAATGTGGTGGAACAATGCAAATTATATTTGACGTGAAATAGCAATGGTAAAATACAATACAGAACATAGAGTTAAAAACATAACAATTGAATTTATTAAGTATTGAATATGCATGCATGTGTTATGAACTGAAAAGTTAGACGCAGTTACGTCTCTCTGATTAGGTAATATTTGTACCTAGACTCATAACGAAAAAGTTGCTTATTAAAATGCAGTTTAGAAGAGTATGTTTTGAATTGTGTTTTATGCAAGTTGGATAAAAGATGCTGGAATTATACTTTCATGAATTGTTGTAAAGTTCTTTTACGTCTGGCTGCATTAGTCAAGACGGGGGTTCTTTAAGAGTCACATTTTGGCAGCAGTGTTGAGACGTAGAGAAGTTAGGTTCGAGAGTCCGCGTGTCAAAACAGAGAGAGAGAGAGAGAGTCAGAGAGAGCGAGAATCACACGTGTTGGGTTTTTATATCTTCGCTGTACCACGTGGGTGGCTGCGGATTGAGTTGGCGCCTAAATTGATCTTGCGCGTGTGAGCGATCTGATTGGTCGATGCTGACCAATCAGCAAGCTAGATTGAAGGTGATTAACCAATTTATGCCTGTTGATTATTTGTAAGTATGATGTTGGTAAAATCGTAACAGGAAGAGTGCATTTTCTAGCGGAGGGTAAACTGGGTGTCGTGGAAGATTCCACAGTACCACTGAGAAGCGCTGGAGACAATGGAACTAAAGGTCGAGCACTGAATACTGTCAAGAAGTCCTGTAGATGCTGGAAGGAACGGTCGTGCGGAAGGAGTGGAGGTACCATTGAAAAGCGCCGTAGATGCCAGAACGAGAAGTCGTGCTCTGGCCCATGCAGTAAAGGAAGAAGACGAATTAGTCATTAAAGGGAAAAATGTTAAGGCAGTGTCTAAATCCTGAAAAAGGATAATTGAAACACAGGTTAGCACGTCCACTACGACAATAGATCGCACCCGTAACCAGACAGTCCGCGCATGAGTTTGGCTGATAGTGCAGGACCCCGTAGCAAACTGCGGAATATACCGATTAGAGACAACCTACTACTAAAGGCAGTGAATCGCACCGGCGAAAAACAATAAAGATTCCTGTCGAGGATATCGGAAGACAGCATCATACTGCTCCGAAGAACAGAGTCACTAAACAACACTAAGCGCTCCTTTACCTAAAAGTGCATCAAATGCATAAGCAGAGTCACCGTATAGCATAGAGAGAAAACCCATCCTCTAAGGAGGTGATCTGTTGTGGCTGCTGATTTTATGATATTAAGGGTGTTATAATGTACGACGAGTTTCGTAAGAATTTCTAGTCATAATAGTAAAATATCAAACTACTCAAGATTATAAAACTATATTACAAAGAGAACAGGAGTAGTATTTATATTATGTAACCATAATCATATATCTTAGAAAATATCGTAGTAAATTATAAAATTTAAATAACTGTTTAAAGTCGCATAGAAAAGGGTTTTACAGAAAAAGAACGCTACGTCAACAAGGACAAGAAATAGATCGTCAGCTATGATGAAAATGAACAGAGGAGCGGAACGCTACGATAATGCAATTGTCGGGCTAATTCCTCCTAATTTCTTAAAGATCTACTAGGGGACGCTGCGATACTTCTGACTTTATTGCTACTCCCCTTTTCCCAGAGAAATAGAGTTCATTTTCTGCCCTGACAAAACATTTTTTCTAGTGACACGCAAACCAACATTAATTTTTCAATTATTACCTTTAACCTGAGTATCTATTTACACTATTTACGTTGTTCGAATTCTTGTCCGCATATGTACATTGTTTAAAATCGTTCTGCTGCTATTTTGCAACAGGGAAGTTCCAGAAGAATAACGTTCACTCACATAATACCAGCGTTACCCAGTATGATCTACGAGACGTTGGCAAGATCACGAAACTTGTCCGCCATTAAACATTCATGGAGTATCATGGGGACGAAGTTTAACACGTTCAGTTCACCCAACTACAACATTTGCGTCAAAATATGCAAGAGACAGGAAATAATGCATCACGGGATTATATCCGGTGTATATTCTCAGCGCCTGCGTGCGATACTACAGGCTTGTGATAATGCCCAATGAACATATAAAATCTATTAGTATACGGTGTGAGTACGGTTATTGTGGCCCTGATATTTAAACTTACTTCATGGCGTATTGATCTAAATAAATGATAATTTACTGTAAATATTACCCGTGCGTTTAATCGTCAGTAAATTAAAACATTCAATATATCTCTTGTATTTTCCATCAATTTATCATACATTAATAACAAACACGCACACAATATATATATATATATATATATATATATATATATATATATATATATATATATATATATATATATATATATATATATGCGGACAAGAATATATATATATATATATATATATATATATATATATATATATATATATATATATATATATATATATACATATTACGGCGTAATAATTACAGTGTAGTAATGGATAGCGGCTCAGATTAAGGAGTGGTATGAAGAATCTTCTTCTCCCAGTTATGGATAAATAGCAGGACAGACTGGGTTCTATAGCCTTGGATGGCAATTGGTCTAGGAGGACAACTCTGAATTCAAATCCTGTGGAGGGTCATTTGGGGACCTTTGTGGCACACAGTGTATCAGGTCTCTATATTCGGCTCTTCCAAAAGTGTGGCTGGTTCTGCACAAAACCTTCACCACTATATTCAAATCGTATGTGAAGGTTGTCTGTCTGTCGGTTACTAGGAACTGAGTGGCCTGACCTCATACGCCGTAGGGCGAGGTATCGCCACCTTCCGCCGCCTAGCCGTGCTTAGGATCCCAACGGACCGCGTCGAATGATCATCGAAAAGACAAAACTCTGGATTCAGATTCGGAAATGTATGTGGATCTGGGCACAGAAATGCAGGACCGAACAATGTGGAAAAGCGATCGGCAATGGATTTCCGACTAACCATAGACAGGACTCAGGATGATGATGAAGAAAGCGATGTTACTAAAACAAACCGTTAAGCTTGCTTTTATTAGCATTGTTGTGAAGACCAAGTTCTTTCCAAAATATGTTTTTTCGTCTTTAACAAAAAAGGAAATAAATAAAAAAAGATAAAATGAGAATATACATATAAATATATATAATTTCAATTCCAATGTCCTGAGGTCCGTAAAATGACGATAGAGCTAAACGTGTTGACATTAAGTTGCACAGTGTTCAACTTGGAAGTAAGAAAGCGATAGCTCTGGACTCAGTGTTGGAAATGGTGATCTGGGGACAACAATATAGGACTGAACAGTGTGGAAAAGGAATTCTCAATGGAGTTCCGACGAACCATAGGTAGGACGAAGTATGATGATGAAGAAAGCGATGTTACAAAAAACAAACGTTAAGCTTACTTTTTACTGACATCGTTGGGAAGACCATGATCTTTCCAAAATATTTTTCTTGTCTTTAAAATGAGAATATACATACAAATATATATAATTTTAATTTCAACGTCTTGACGCCCGTAAAATGACGTTAGAGCTGATCCATCATTTGGCTGCTAAATTTGCCTATGGATACTGTCAACTGTCCGTGTTATCAGCCAAACACTGACGCTTACTTTATATCTTTTTTGCATCTTTATTTTTTTATACTATATACTGCTGTAGAGCTGAAATATTTTTTTATCATTTCCCTGGCTATTTTGGCATTTTTTCTACTCTATTTGGATATTTATTTCTGTATTTTTCACATATACGACTTGATTTGAGTCATTTTTCTTCAAGTCCTCACAACCAACCGTGAAGCAAGCGGGTTGTCCTATCAGTGTCTATTCATAAAAATAGTTTATTTGTTTGTTTTAACTGCCATGAACAATTTATTGCTTTTACCTCAATGTTTTTCCTTTTTGTACCATTTCGATTTTTTAGGTTTAGTTTTTGTATTCTGTTCTTTATCTATTGCTTCAAATTTTCACACGTACATATATATATATATATATATATATATATATATATATATATATATGCGTGTGTGTGTTTGTGTGTGTATGCATGTATTCTGAATGTTTGCACATTTATAGATGAATGTTTATAAAGAGGTATAACATTAATTATTGTAGCTAAACATACGCACGTTTCTAAATGCATGCGTTTGAAACCGCCTAATGTAACGCTATATTTACTAATGTTAATGATCGCTAACAACACTTAATGAAACATGAACTTATTGTATAATAAGATCCTTATATTTGAGTTGATGTCAAATGGAATCATTAATCATATTAACTTTGTTATTTAATTCTTTGTATAAACTGTTTCTTTATGATATAAAATATATGCTGCCCAGTAATATATTTACGACATGAGATCCGCATGACAGTAATAATCAGAATCTTAAATTCTGTAGAAAATTACTAAGACATTTTTACTCTAGTAATTGGATTATAATAAAACCATTTCACTTTAATAGACAACTACATATAATAAGAAAATTTCGTGGATTTAAAACTTTTCAATATTCAGACAAAATTCTTGATGGATTTGAACAAGAATTCTAGCGTCGCGGCATCGCACGCTCCAAAACATATATTCAACTATCAATAAAGAGCATGTGTTTAAATGCATTGTAATATATTATGACTTGTTTGACATGTAATTTTGTTGAGTGTGGCGTGCTTTGTTTTAATGTAGATGCCCTCCAATATCTGAAGGTTCTTTTTACTGTGTGTATGTGTTATCAACTAATATCTATCTAATATTATGTACATGACTATGTTTTTCTTTGGCTTCCGGTATAATTCTCTATGTCTTGGTTTGGTTGTTTTCTTGTTTCTTTGATTTCCGGTACAATTCACTTTGTCTTGGTTTGGTTCTGTTCCTGCTTCTCTGACATCTGGTATAATTCACTTTGTCTTGGTTTGGTTCTGTTCTTGCTTCTCTGACCTCTGGTTTAATTCACTTTGTCTTGGTTTGGTTCTGTTCTTGCTTCTCTGACCTCTGGTTTAATTCACTTTGTCTTGGTTTGGTTCTGTTCTTGCTTCTCTGACCTCTGGTTTAATTCACTTTGTCTTGGTTTGGTTCTGTTCCTGCTTCTCTGACATCTGGTATAATTCACTTTGTCTTGGTTTGGTTCTGTTCTTGCTTCTCTGACCTCTGGTTTAATTCACTTTGTCTTGGTTTGGTTCTGTTCTTGCTTCTCTGACCTCTGGTTTAATTCACTTTGTCTTGGTTTGGTTCTGTTCTTGCTTCTCTGACCTCTGGTATAATTCACTTTGTCTTGATTATAGTTCGCAGATCATGACACCATTTCGATCTATAATGCAGAATGAACTAAATGATATTTTGAAAAAAAGTATTTTTTTTCTTTTATCACCTCAATAAAACAATGAATGATCCACACGTATCACGAGTCTTCTGACCACACGGAAAGCAGGTGGAATGGAACTAAGCAAGAATGGTGTGCCTTTAATGCTTACAAGTTTACAAATGCATTCTATGATCAAACATAAGTTCCGATACTATTTTACGTTTATTGCCTTCATTCGACTATATTTGTTTCTGAGGATTCTTTTGAACACTCGCGATTTACTGTATTTTATATTAGTGACTAGATTACACTAAATACGGTAGCATGTCAATTATTTTAGTAAGTCTCATCAATCGAATGATTCATATTAACAATTTATTTTGGAAAGTTTTCAATCATTTTTCTGCAAATTTTTTCATTCTGATCTTTTCTGTTAATTCACAATAAAAAGAATATATATTTACTAAAATTCTCATCAAATTCTCCTACAGTCGCTTCAAATGATAGCGACGACTCGGGTCCGCTATTTCTAAGTGTGTGTGTGGGGGGGTCTACGTTCGGGTTTACTCGCGTTTTACAAGCCAAAAATAAATTTTCTTATTTTTTTAAATTGTAAAGAAGATAAATTCTCTCTGCTATTACTTTTTAATCAAATTTCTATAGAAAGGTGCCATACATTATTCATGCAATTTATCTTAGTCTACCAAAAGGCCTCACTAGCAAGATCCCTAATGAGTTTTCCATTCCCCAACAAGTGTATGCTAATCTAGATTGTTCCCTCTGACTTACAAAGCAACATACATGTTGATATAATAGTCCACAAATTATTAAGTCACTCGATTAAGTTTCTTATTTTTCCCGATTGCTTATTCTGAATTTATTTGAAATTTACCTGCATGTTATGACTTTTAAGGATATTGGGTCGCATTTTCTACACATTCCTTTTCTTCATTACTTGTGAACTGCCATGTCTTCTTTGGTAAGACAGATGTTTTCTTTTGCCTTCACTAAAGTTTTGAATTCAGAGTCGCTGTCTTCCTAGACTGATTGCCATCCAAGACTAAAGAACCCGTAATACCCTTTAATTAACATACTGCTGGTGGGTACGGGAAAAAAGTGTGAAAGTCAACGCAACAAACGAAACCGGAATTTCAACACAGCTCGCTGGCTCCACTTTCCGTGCTCATCACCGTTTCGCTACCTGCGCTAGTGTGAGGAAAAACACGTGAAACAATAATAATAATAATAATAATAATAATAATAATAATAATAATATGTTATGTCCATAATTAGAAGTACTTTATGATATTTAAATAAATATTCGACCCTTTGAACCTATACTTCTTTGATGTAACTTTTGCACCGATAACTGCTAATAGATGATTTTTGCGGCCTACCATAAGTCTTCTTCATCTCACTACTTCGACTATTCATTCCTGTAGAATCGTTTCAAATCATTCAAATTGTTTCCTTTTATGAATAGTACATTTCTATTCATAACTAAAATTATTCTCGTTAAATGAATGCTAATCCATTATCCTAAACTTCTTAAACCGTTCAAATATTTTCCGGTGTATCAAGTGGTTGTCTTGTTGTAAAATTAATTACCTGCGCCATTTAAGATGGATATCAGAAAGTAAGAGATTTTCTGAAAACAAATGAACAAATAATTTCAAGGAAATATTGTCCCACAATCCTGGTGGGTTTACCAATATTAGTTGTGCTAAAGCAACGCCCATAAAAGGATGGAATCAGCACCATGCTTCACTTTTGACATATCATTTTGTCATTCTGGATCGTGTTCCTTTTTTTCTCTATATATAACTTAGCAGCTGATGTGTCCTAAACGCGTTCAATTTTTCTTTCGTCTGATTAAATATTTTAATCAACATCCGCCTGATACCAAAACCTTTCATCAAATGTTAAAAGAGCATTTTTACCTTTTTTTTTCTTTTCTTTTTCTTTTTTTCAGTAGTTGTCTTTTGTGCAACCATTCCGTGAACTCTTTTTTTGACCAAAACTTCTAATCTGAAACGCGTGTACATCTGTCTCAGCAAGAACATCCTTTTCGCTCGATTTCAGGATGACAAACATTTCCGTTGTGATTCAAATTGTTCGCGTTAAAAATCATCCTTGGACGAGATGTGATTTACCCTGCAAACCGTCATACGGTAGCAATGTTTCCAGTTTATGAAGAGTGACAAATATTTTAAAAGGAATTAATGTTTAATTACTGACACCGTCTAACCAAGTTGAGCATCACATATAGAGGATATAAGAATGGCTCTGTTTCACTTACGAGTTTTTCACTGTGAGTCAAATGCTTATAAAATAGTTATCGTTGCTAATGGTGGAAATAACATCTTAATTCTCGCTCATTTAGAGTGATTTTCTAAGCATAGCTTAGATGTGGCACAATGCCGAAAGTAGGGGGACACCCAGTGAGGATCGAGCTCACTACTCAGTCGTAGCTGTTCTAGCGAGACAAGCTTGTTAACCATTACACCACCTCGAGGCGCCCAAATATTGATTTTCCAAGAATAGAAAGGCCGAAGGTATACAGCACCCAATAGAGAATCGAACTCACTACTCAGTCGTAATTGTTCTAGCAAGGCAAGCTTCCTAACCACTACACCACGCCGAGGTGCGCCCGCATTCACGCTCATTTATTATCACTTCACGTACAGGCTTGTTTTACCAACATTAATGAAGTCGATAACCACCCACAGATCATATTAGAAATGTTTCATAGAAAGGGACAAAACAAATAATCTCTTTGGTTGAATATTAATTAAGGTTACCGTGATCTGTTATGGAGACTTTGAAACGGTGACCAGTGAGTTTTCCGCTCACTAACAATTATATGCAAATCACGTTTTTTGACAACACTTTCAGCTCTACACACACAAGTACATATTTAACATTGTTTTGGCACAGTCTTACTAGAGGAGCACTTAGCTAAGCTCAGTGGAAAGCAAGCAGGCTGACCAATTATTGTTCTTCGGTCAATGTTCTGGATTTGGCTATTTCTTAAACTTAGTTATATTGGCTCGAATATTCAATATTAGCCTGAAATGATTTATATATTTATTTTTGAGCGAAGCACTAAGCAATGACCTAAGACATTGAAATGTTGAATCATCGCACTGCGGTAGGCGCATCACGCCTGGAATTCATTGCGATATTCTTAGTGTATTTGCAATAAGATCGTAGTAATAATAATAATAATAATAATAATATATCAAGAATGAATCAAATTCAATGTTGTAGAGAAACTTATATTTCTTTGCCCACATTACATTCCTCACATATATATTCGTCCACGATGGACATAACGTAAAAAGATAATCGATAGAATAGAAAACATTTGCCAACAAATCGTACATTGTGCGTCTGAGCGCGCGTGTTTGGCTTGGTTCGTTCCGTTCTCTAGCCTATGCTTGATTTTACGAGAGTAATTCATCTCGTGATAAATCATCATTACAATAGATTTATTATCCGAAAATTACTCGTATATATTCAACGCACTGATATTCATTCGTTGGTGTTCTCTCGACTATTTATGGTATTTCGCCAACTATCAGCTAAATTGTGTATTCTTTCATGAAAGAACGATTCCGTTTTTGATTCGATTAATTCTTTGTCCAATTTTTCAATGATCTTATTTTTGAAAACGTTGATTAGAAGACGACTGAAGCAATGAATGAAACAAGTGATATTCTGAAGGTTACAGGTTTGTGAAATATGCTTTCATGTGAAGGAACATTACATTCCAAGCCCCCCAAATTGTTTGCCGCTTCGCATTTGTTAGTTACGTAGAAACGCCAGGAGACATAAATCGCTTGTTTGATATGTTGCTTAATTTAGTGTTGGGCACTAACAGTTTGTCCAAGTTACAACAATAGTTTACAAATCTTCGCTTTTGAAAACCACAAAGAGCAAATAAAGATTTTTTTTCAAATGAATTTTGAGATTTTGACGGACATCTTACCTCTAATAAGAATTTTCTTCGTTTTGGATTCTAGTTGTATAACCTCAGCTTTCTTCTTTTTTGAACAAGATTTAGGATTCTCTGTTGGGAAAGAAGGAGAAAGAGTTGTTTAAATATTGATCAATTTTCCGTTTCAAAGATTAATGTGAAACTAAATTCTAAGCTCCAGAAGTTCACCTCAGTTCTAATGTTTGGTTATTTAGTCAAGTTTTAAGAACTGTGAAAGGTCAAGAACATTTCACCACCCACTTCCTTATATGGTTTTATATTCATATGAGAAAATATGGAAACATTCAAAATCTACCGACCTGTCGATCCTTAAAACACATAAGGATGGTTACGTAAGCAAATTACTAACTTCCCGGCCCGGGTTAATGAACAGAATGACAGGGGAGTTCCTTCAAATTTCTATTTAATTGTTTAATTAATTCTTCTTAGTAACTAATCACCTAACGGAACATTTCAAGATGGACAACATCGCCATCTTACTAAACACGTTTCAGTTGCATGCTTTCACGTGGGTGACGTTTCATTCGTTTTGACACGCAACGTTTGTACAAAAACTTTTAAATATTTTTTGTAGATTTATATATTTTTATACTTGATAAAATTGTTTAAATATAACTTGAAGAAAACAGACATTCTGTTGAAATATTGTTTAAAATAGCCAAACTGCGTTTTTTCTAATCTTCATCTTTTCTTAAATCGAACTCTTAACTGTTGAAAAATATTGGAAGACTTACGTCAATTATTTTGTGTGAGAAAGTATATTAATAATAATACAACTGAGAAAATACACGAAACATATGAAAATTTTACTTCTGGTAAAATGCGCTCTGTCAACACGAAACGGTCAGAATTGTTAACGTGCAGAAGACTTATGCTCAACCAAATCGTGCACATCCCCAGTAATATCGCCCGCTTGTAACATGTGGAATCGAATGGCCTTCTGTTAAGTGACGATAGCATGTTCTGCTTTCATGCAAGTGATGCTCGTTTGAGTGTGTAACTTAAACCTGAGGAAGGACATTTTGCAGAGTGTATTCACCTGCGACACCCAGAACAAAATGTTGGCTTTATGCTATAAGATGGCACATGTTATAACTTTTGGTGTCTGTGAAGAGAATATTGAACAGCGCTATGTATAATGTTCAACTTGTTCTGCTTTTCCTGCAATAGTGAGGGAATGGTCCAGCAGAATAATGTCCGCCCTCTTGATACCCATAGGATTCGCTATGCTTTATTAGAAAACTTCTTTCGCCTGCACAGTTTCTAGACATGAAAATTTGAAAATCTATGTAGCATGATGGGCCAGACTTGATGAGTTAGCCCGCCGAACAACGCTTACTACCATGCGTCAACAGGAGCAACGGGCTTGACAGGGTGTTATTACAGGATGCAATTCAATAAAAAGTCTATAAAATAAAGACGTTTATAAAGAAGTGTGCATGTAAGGATATAGGCCTCTGTTGACAGGCAAGGAGGATAGACTTGTTGACACACTCCTTATTCTGTAACTTGGTCATGTATGGATCTGAACGTTTAATGGACATTTTATTTTTCATCGTATGTGTGCACGTATTAAGATTAGTTGTTTTCATGGAGATATGTAGAATCTAGTTTCTTACATATCTCATTTTCTCGCGTTCTCTCTTTCATATATATATATATATATATATATATCCCGTACGACCAGAAAATAATTATATATCCATACATAAAAATCTACATACAAATAAACCATCTTTGTTATTCACTATCTCAACCGGAATATTTTCAGCAATAGTCTCCCCTGGAGAGTTCGATTGCGTCACACATTCTGTCTTTAATGATTACTGATAATACCGGAGCCTTCCACGAAGTTGTCGTGGCGTGTATAGCCAAGCAGATAAAGATACTTTGTTATTCATGACTATAAATAAACAAACACTCAGACATGAAGCTAGGAAAACACTACATTTTTAAATCAATAAACAGATATTACAAAAAGCGTCATGGAAAAATAGTGTTTAGTTCTTTATAAACAATTTTAGGACAAATAAGATGACGGGAAAGACCTTGCAAGCAACGGTATCCGGCTCATTTGGTAGTTATACAATTTTATCTTTCCTATTTTGTGACTGCTCTTATTTTAAAGAATTCTTTTTTTTATATCGGAATCATAGAACTTATGCAAGAAGAAGAAGAAGAAGAAGAAGAAGAAGATTCTTTTTAAAATATTTTCTCATTAGTCTATGATCTTTTCTGACTAGCATCGGTATTTTATTACCTTAGTGACAAAGTTTCGAGGACTATATTCAACCGATCAATGCTACTTTTGTATCATCCTTTCTCTATCTTCAAGTGAACTGGGCTAAATAATTTCCTAACGCCTTATTATTTAAAGACAATAATAGTTTTGAATAATAAAGCGCTAGGAAATTATTTAACCCAGATCGCCTGAAGATACCGAACAGTTGAAACCAAGGTAGCATGATCGGCTGATCCTCTATTTTTTTCAAATTTAAAAGCTCTGCATATTAAATTTTTATTTCGTTTTCTTTTTACGTGTAGGGAGCACTTTTTATCACTACTGTTTCCTGGTTTAATTCAACTGTGGCCAATAATATATATATATATATATATATATATATATATATATATATATATATATATATATATATATATATATATATACTCAAACGAGACATTATAGTTGTTGCAACGAGAGAAAAGTGTATATTTGAAAGAGAAAAGAGAAGCTGCAAACGTTTTTGGCTATAATGCGAATTTTTTAATATATATTATACTTTATTTTCCATATTTTTCGCTACACGCGTTTCGGCTCTTCTGTCCTTAATCAGACGAAAATTGGTTATTTCAACAAGATATTATTTAAAGGAATTAATATTTTCTTAGGTTTTCTTATATTTAACCATTGTTTTGGTGGGTGTTGTAATAATCAAATTCATCTTGAACTGGCGGAACAATGTTCCTTTGCTTATGGGGTAATAAAACAATTAGGATTGGTCAGAGAAAGGAGAAGGAATGAGGTATTTGTTCTAACATTTTTACATCCTCTATGTAATACTACATACTATATTACACATACATATTACACATACATATTACACATACATATACACATACTATATATATATATATATTTCCTATTACACATACATATATACATACTATATATACTGAGTATTTTAATAAATTACTATCAACTTGATTAAGTACAGGTGTACAATTGCTCTTTCATACACATTTCTAAACAACCAGTAGCAAGGCAGCAATTTCGTGGCATTTGAATATGGTCATGACGACCAAATCATTTTCATTTTATGAGATGTATATAAAGTGACTTTGAACGTTGGGGCCAAATGGCAGGGTTAGAATATTTCCAAAAGTGCTGATCTACCATAAACACCTATCTCTATGGTTCATAAGAGAATAGTCAGAAAAAAAAAGAATCGATGAGCGGCAATAATGTGGACGAAAATCCCTTGTCGAGAAAAGTGGTCGGGGGTGAATTTCCAGACTGGTTAATGCTGATAGAAAGGTAACAACAGCTTTAAAGATCCCTTTTTATAAAGAAGGTATGGAGAAGAGCCTCTTTGAATGCGCAGCATAGCGGATCATATAGACTACACCAGTGAACCATGCCAAGTGCTACTCATATCAAAAAAGAAATGAAACCGACGCCAAAATTTGCTAAGGATCAAAAATGCGAAAAGACATTATGATATCTCTAGATTTCTGTTCCAACATTCGGATGGTAAGCCCAAAATTTAGTTTAAACAACGTCAGCGTTTGGATACATCTGCCCTTGTATTGATGCCTCAGGTTGGTGGTAGTGATATGACGACTAGTTTTGGTATACGTTGGTATTGTTGAAACCAATAAAATATCATGTAAAAGCCACTGTCTGCCTAGGTATTGTAACTGACAACATTCATCAATTCATAACTAATTCCAGTGAGACAATGCAGCGTTTCAGAAAACAGAAATAGTAGCAGATCGGTTGATGGAATACAGCAATCATTTGTCTGTGTTAAATTGGTCTTCACCGTTAGCAGATTTCAATCCCGTGAAACACATTTCGGATGTGGTGGAAATGGAGATTCGAATCATGGATGCGCAGCCAACCAAACTAAAAGACTTTCGGGATATCATATGTACATGACCCAAATTTTAAAGCTGTGCTTCTAGAACCTCGTCGAATCCATGCCAATAAAGTCCATACTGGTACACAAAAATGAAAATGAAACTGACATCTCATTTTAACAGATATATTTACCAAAAATACACAAATATATCTTGAAATACTAAGGAGTAAATTTATTCAATAAAATCGCCACAGCCTCCAGACGACTTCGGAATCACCTGCAACTCTTCTGGACGGTCTCCTTCTTAAGTTGGTGAATGTTGCCATAATCCTTGCCTTCGGTTCATCTTTGGTGTTACAAGATGTTTCGTTAGTCTCTCGCTCAACTGCGCTCCACACAATAATAATTAAGGGGGGTTCAGTCTGGGGAGATAGGTGACCAGATATAAGGGGTGATGTGGTGTCAGAAATTGTCTTACAGTAATGCTTACGCCCTCCTGCTTGTTGCCAGACATAGGATCTTCCTGCAACCAACCTCTTGACCCAGAACAGCACTACCTTCTCAAGTCACCTGATGTAGGCCTCCGTGTTAAGTCCGAGGCATTCACCAACAAATTCAGGAGTTTTTCTTCTTATCAGAACGTCAGAGTGAATTTTCTGAGCTGCCGTACTTTTATAATCACCATGAGACTCATCCAACTCTTTCCAAATCCTCTGCACTGTCCTCAGATCGACAGCCAAACACTATGAAATGATCGTATTGGAGCTTCCGGCTCGAATGCCAAGCAGTACAGCATGCCGTTTCCAAAATTATGTCGGTGTGAATTGCGTCATTGTGATCTTTTTCTCACAGACTGTGCCCAACTGACACTACTATACAACAAAATAAAAAAACAAGCGCTTGTGCAAAATTTAAAATTATACAATGGCGACAATTTACCCATCATACCTGTAGTTTTATATATATATATTTATATATATATATATATATATATATATATATATATATATATATATATATATAATGTTTGACATCACAACACCTCCTGCAATAATTATTGTCGGACTAGGGATGTAGAAATCACCGGTCACTCATGTGCTGAGTACTTAAATTTAGACAAACCAGAAATCTGAAAGCGTAAATGCAGAAAGATTTTGTTCATTTTACAAAATACCTAAGAGTTAGAAAGATATATTTTTAAGCCTGCTGGAGTGTAAACGTGACTGTGGGGCATGAAGTCTAGAATTAAGATTGGACTAATTGAATTGTGAGTTGGCAAACCATTACAGTGGCAGGTGAGGGTAACGATAAACGTGCTCGAATTTTAGAGAAACTTATCATCCACCATAAAACTACAACTACCAGACATTTGGTGTTAACCTGAAAATTTTTTAAATTCGTAGTTTGACGCACCCGGGTTTATCTCAAAGAATCTTTCCCAAGATATTGGAAGTACGAAGCTAGCAGCACTGCTTGACTCATGTTCTAAGAAATATATTATGTCTCTAAGCTGCGCATATGAACTGCGCTATGGCCATCATCACCCGTCGGACAGGATCTTAAATAGCAATAATGAAAGAATAGTGAGTTCGTAACAAGACCTTTACTGGAAAAGTATCCCGATTGCAGTTCTTGTAAAATTCAACCAAAATCTTTTAAAACTGGTTAATCGACTGAATACGACGCGCATGTAGGAGGTCAAAACATTTCTATCATATTTTGTGCTGCATGAAATATTGGAAGCAAAATACAATAATTGAATGAAAAAGAATATTATTTTGATAAAAACATGCGATTATGGTGATCTTAAGCCACTTATTTTTACTATGGCAGTTTTTATTAATGAGTCTTTATTGTTATCAGTGAGCAGTGCCGAATGCAATAACAGTTATTATTATTATTGTTGTTATTATTATTATTATGGGCATATGGCCGAGTGGTTAGAACGTTCGCATTCTGACCATTAGACCCGGGATCGAATCTCCCCATGTTCAGGAAGGAGACTTTGCTGATATCATCGGACTGGCGTGCGACACCTTTGGAAAGTGTCTAAAACCCATACCACGAGTTGACCCAAGCCTTGGAAGTGAAATTGGGTAGACGGAACCCTTTGGGAGGGCGTCGATAGCTATGCTAGCACGAAATCACAAGTCGTCATGGCCGAGGGCTTAAGCCTGATGGCCTTGTTCAAATTGTTGATCACGCTAGATAACACGCTCTTTCCCAGAAAATGTAACTATGGTCTGCTCAGCATAGTCAAAAACCATAGGATAAACAACAGGTGGGCTCTGCGGGTGTTGAATAAACACAAAATGTGCCTGGGAAAGCGTCTGCAATAGGGATTGGTTAGCCTCCCTAGTAGACGTGTATCCACGAATACGAGTGGCCAGCTATAAATTATTATTATTATTATTATTATTATTATTATTCAGACATTTTTCAGTGTTATCATTGAAGTATGCTCAAATCTCCAATCTTAATATCCCGCGACCATGTTTGCCATTAACTGATTCTATTTCATCTCTCTCTCTCTCTCTCTCACTCTCTCTTTCACTCTCTTTTTCTCTTCTCTCTCTCCTTATTGTGTTCATTTGTTTTCCATTTTATATTCTACATCTTTCAACGTTTCTTTGTATTCTTTTCTTAGTTTGTCAACCTCTCACTACTTCTTCCACACACTCTCTTTTTCTTCATTTCAATTCTTCTCTTCCTACCATGGCTTTTCTTCTTCCACTTCGTGTCATCTCTCTTTCGTCCACGCATCTCTCACTTCTTCAATCAGTTTCTCTCCATTCTTTGTCCTTTGTCCTTTTTCTCATTCATTTTCCTTCTCCTCTTTTTAAATATTTCGTTCCTTCTTATTGCAGTGCTTGTGTATAATCAAATAACAAAAGTGAGTTTTAAACAGAGACGAAATTTCGTAATAAATACATGAAAAATAGATATTTTATGTGTGAAAAGTTTGGCAGCACCAAAGAAACCCAATAGAATTTTGTTACAATTATTCGAAAATGGATCAGATGCAAGTTATATATGTGCAAAGACTGGCTTCATATAACATGTTTGTTTTTGTAATTTACCTCTGAAAATGGTCTTAGTACTTGGATTAAAAAAAACTACGGTGCCTTCCTTGATGGATTTCATCTCAATATCAAGAAACTAATTATACAAGTTGAAAGAATCAATATAAAAATAAGTAGACACAATATGTCTATATTATTCAACAAAACATATTTAAATATATATATGTGTGTGTGTGTGTGTGTGTGTGTGTGTGTGTGTGTGTGTGTTTTGTCGCCTAATTATTTTATTTCAAACTACAAATAATTAAGTTGCATATGTCTGTATTTTTCTCGACTGCCTAAACGGCAAACCGGAAGCAGTGACCTTGAAAATTCGCAAACAGATACAGGCTTTTCATAAGTTTCCAATGATTCACTGAAGCAGAAATTCTCTGCTTGCATTCTGATTTTTTCACACTTCCTTTTACGAACTTTTACCAAGAGATTCCACTAATATAATTATGGAATAAAAAATAAATAAATATGAACACACCATGTCTAAATGTGGACTCTTATAACCTTTTGTTGGTCGTTCGTTGCAGGCGAGGTGAACTAAGAGAGTGCTCATTGGTATAACGTATTAGCTCAGCTCATTGTAGCGGGCAGTATAGCATGGCATAAGAGATCTCAGCATCCAAAACACTGTTATTTGCCTTCAGCCTGTAGTGGTGTTTACGGATCACATAAACTCCTAATTCGAGTCGGGAGAGGAAAGGAAGGAAATGGGCATGTGGGGAAAATGAGACGCGATTGGAAAAGAATGGAGGCAAATAAAATAAGAAAAGTGACAGAAGAAAGGAAATGTTTTAAAATGAAAGAGAGGATATTCGCAAGAATTAGGAAGAGTAAACTCTGTGGAAGGGAGGCAAGTGATGACGGTGACGGAAGGAAGGAATGTGGTGGAGTAAAAGGGAAAGACGAGAAAAGAATTGAAATAAAGAAAAGAAAGAATGGAAGAAGATGGGCAGGCTTGAAGAAAACTGAATTAGAAGGAAGGAAGTAGAAGAAAATTAAAGGGAAATAAGATAGGTGAATCTGAATGAATAAATGAAAGAGGAAAGGACGAAATGAAGGAATGAAGAACGGAAGGAAGATCGATGACATGCCGAGAAGAAAGTCGATAATGAGAAAATTAATGAGGAAGATGATGGAAGTGGGGAAGATGAAATAAATGATGTGAAAGCAAAATACAGTTGGAACCCCAAGAAAAATGTAGAAAAAATGAAGAATGAAAATACGAAACACAAAGAAGAGATAGATAGATAGATAGATAGATAGATAGATAGATAGATAGATAGATAGATATAAACAAAAGAAAATTAGAAATGGTAGCAAAAAACAAAAGGGGGTGATTTCATAGAAGACGAAAAAGATGATTGTATGATACAAAATAAAAGCAAAATTTAAATTGGGAAAAAATAAAACCAAATACAAATTTGATAAACAAAGTTTTTAAAAAATTCAAGAAAATGTGCTAATAAAATTTTAAACAAAAATAAATGAAAAAAAAATACGTATTATAGTAGATGTAGGAATGACGGTTACTAAAAAGGAATCTTTGCTTTTAATTTTTTGGTTTGTTTGTTATTTGGCCATATTTTTATTTTTTTTATTTATTTTTTTCTGCTGTTTTTTAGTAAATGATAGAAAACCTGACAGGATCACAAACAAGAATAAACAATTAAAAATAAAACAATGAGATTTAACAAAAACTCACTTGAAAAAAATTTCAAACACAAAAAGTCGACTTAATGTTCTAAATACATTCGTACGATGTGACATCAAAACTTGTGTGTGTACCGTATGACATTGCAGGCGCATGGCTAACTTCCTCTTTCCCGTAGGTCACGTGGACGGCACGTTCTAACAGGCGGAAGCAGACCCCAAGTGCGATCGCGGGGTTATACGGTATGTAAATATGTCTGGTGTCGTGTGCCGTGCATAGCGTATTGATCGGGGGTAGACGCCATTTGTCTCTTTCTCTCCCATTTTCTTACCTCTCTATCTCTTTCTACCCTCTCTTTGTCTTTTCTCTCACTCTCTCTTCTGTCCCCTCTCTTCTATCCCTCTCTCCTCTCCCCCCCCCCCACCCCGTGTGTGTGTCTTTCCTCTTTTTCATTTTTCTCTGTTCTCTCCCTCACAGGTGTCTTTCTTCGTTTTCTTTTTCTCCCTTCTCCCCCTCACGTGTGTCTTTCCTCCTATTCTTTTCCCCTCTTCTCCTCCTCATGTGAGTGTCTCCTCCTTTTCTTTTTCCCTCATCTCCCTCTCATGTGTGTGTTTTTCCTAATTTTCTTTTTCTCTCTTCTCCCCTTCATGTTTGTGTCTTTCCTATTTTTCTTTTTTTTTCTCTTCTCCCTCTCATGTATGTGTCTTTCCACTCTCTCTCTCTTCACAGTGTCCTGTCTCTCCTGGTTTCCGGGTTATATCGTCTTTCTAGAATTCATTCTCTCACTTGAGCTGTTGTCTTGTATTCTTCCGTTTCTTACTCGCTCTCAGAATAATCTCTCCCTGTTTTACTCACGACTGTCATCACTTTCCCCTCTTATTTATCTCCTTTTTCTTCGTCGCTCACTCTTTCGAACCTTTTGTATTATCTATATTGTAAAACAAAGTAAATCCTTTCCTTTTAATTATCTATTTGCGACTTTATATTTATGCAAAGACACGCTTTCTTTCTCTTCATTTCTAATTGATTTCTGTTTTGACAAAAGTCATTCTGCTGTATCTTTTCAAATTTCCATTACATTTTTTTCAATTTCTTTTCTTTTTTAATCCCGTTAATATTCTTTCCCGAATCCTTGCTCTCATTTTAACTTTTTTCCTTTAGTTTTTAACTTTTTATTTAAATTTCAAGATTAATTCCCTTTAGCCGTTTGTTGCATTTCCTCTTATCCCTTTTCTTTCTTCTCTAATATTCTCTCTCTCTCTATCTCTCTCTCTCTCTCTCTATATATATATATATATATATATATATATATATATCCCTCTATCATATATATATATATATAATGGGAGGATCCGAAATTTATACTTTCTATTCATCTCTTCAGCAGGCAAAACATATACAAGGAGCACAATAACACTGTCAGTTATAGCAAGTTGTCAACTGTGAAATAATATTTTTCAACTTACTAAACATCTGTATACAAATTTAGTGACCATCATAAATTCAATGAACAAGATCCCGATACGATGCGCCTAAAAACATTGTAGCAGCGGAGGCAACATCTAAATTGTTTTGAAAACTCCTGAAACAATCACTTGCGACCTAAATGCACTGGCATCCAATGTTTCGTCTCCGTAACGTTCAGCTATCATTGAAGACTTAATCGGTGACCTTTCTTTGGGGTGGAGGAATGCAATGACGCACCTCTGCTTTGTACACGCTTTCATGTCAGACGCCATTTTACTTTATTAACAAAGCAAAAAATAAAGTTTGTCACAACATGTATATTAGCAACCTCCTCCCCTGATGTATGACAGTGTAATAAAATAGGATATATTATTTTTTCGGAGCTGTCATTGCATATCTACTTTTAATTCACTATGTCAATTCTGTATATTATTTCGTCTATTCTCCATTTTTCTTTCAACCTCTTTGTCTATCTCAGTTTTTCTTTCGTACATTTTCATCTATTCCAATTTGTTCATATGTAAATTGCTATTATTTTTTATATTACTTCCTCTTTCCGGATCTCAACTTCGGGTAAAGGCACCTAAATACGATAATACAACAAACAAATTATTCAGTAGTCCGTAAGATTTGGTTTTGAGTTTATTTCGCATCACTCGCACGTACTATCTTCGTATATATATATATATATATATATATATATATATATATATATATATATATATATATACTGTGTATATTTCGACAGCAATTTTTCATTAATGCATGTTTCATTAAATAATATAGACAAGTTTTGTCTATTTATTTTAAGTAAGTATATATATATATGTATATGTATATGTGTGCGCGCGCGTGAGTGGGTACAGGTGTAACATCATTGTAATATATATACCTACATGAAAGCATGTGATATATAAGTGATATTTTTATATTTTGTATAAGTAGGTCTATATCTCTATAATTATACGATTTAATTCACTCTGGAAACATTCCATATCCAAATTTATCTCCATTGGATCAATCACGGTGAAAGTATTAATGAATATTTTATATTAAGTAGACTTTCAGTGTTTTATGAAACTCAACTTACAAATTTTGTTTTCGATCTGATAAAGGATGTAATGATGTGATATATATCATCAAACAACTCCAAGAAATCGAATACCTCTCTCATACGAAATCGTATCTTAATCTCACAACAGCATATTGGCGTATCAATAGACTTCCTTTTCTTCATTAGAAACCGTCACCTTCCAACGAACAAATCCACAGAATGCATCGATGTTTAACTTAATTAAACTTTATCTTTCCATAAAATCTTACATGTCTGGCGTAACCCCGGTACGAAAATATTTCAAACGCCATCAAGAGCACAAGGACGACATAATATCCACAGCCTATTTATTTTTTTAGATTAAGCCCTACCGCATTTACAAATAGAGATGTGAAGAAATGAGCACTGACTATTTAAGCATTCCATACTACATACAAAACGAATCAACAGAAGACAATGATCCCGCTTTCCTTCCCGAGGCCAATGTACTGGAGATCATGGAGGCTATACCGATGAAAAGGGTATTTGGTATAAGTATGATTTTGAACAGAAAATCAACATCCCCTATCAAGTGTTCCAGGAAATCGGACTCGAGATAAACATTTGAAAAATAGAAACAATGATCTGGAATTGAAATGAAAGCAATGAGGACATCTATAATAAAAAAATGAGTATACGGAATTAGTAAATACGAAACACTAAATATCTCAGTGTATATATCAGTTATAACAACCTTTTGCTAACTATGTGCCGACTGAGGTTTTAAAATCATTCAGTGTGCATACGTATTTTTATACAAGTCAAGGTCAATAGACCTGTTCTACAATACATTTTATATAGTAATATATAGTATATATACTTTAGTATATATTAAAATGGAAACACCTAAATATCTTTTTTGCATTGTAGTAGTTATTGGTTCGGATTTCCCGATGTCATTTGCGGCTGCGTGCCACTGGAAATTGCTTTGCGTGCCGCGTGTGGTGACTCCTGAGCTATAACCCCCCAAATTAACCTGAAAACTTTTCCTGTTCTTAAATATCCTCGTTAGATCGAGGCTTTCAAATGAATGTTTGCATAACTCCAAACCCGTTCAGAAACATCTAAATAGTCAGCTGTGTAGAACCGCTTCCTAAAATCAATGGTTAAAAATGGCTTTGTGCGAGTGAAGCCTGAGGATCTTGCCGAAGGCCATCCTTCTACAAACTGTCGACTGGCGCTATAGGATTACAAACGAAAAACTGTACCAAATAAAAAAAAACACTTGAAATAATGACATAATCAATATGTTGACATTCGACACAAATGTCAACATCTTGATCATGTCATTATGCTATTATTTCACTTCAAATAAAATAGTAGGAATATATATATATATATATATATACATATATATATATATATATATATATATATATATATATATATATATATATGTGTGTGTGTGTGTATGTATGTATGTATGTATGTATATATATATATATATCAACAATGCTGGAAAAAGCGATAACATTTACTGGACTTGAGAATGTATTTTCCTGAATAATTGTTTTAAGAGAATGGTTTTATAAATTTAAACCGACAGTAGTACTGGCTACTCTGTCAACGAATGCCGAATGTTTCCTTATAAGGAAATGGCTAATATTACCATATATATGTTATGTAGTGATTCTGCGATTTATATTTCTAACTACTAATAACATATTTTTTTACTATTTTGGTTACCTTCCTTTGTTTGGGTCGAGTAACTGTAAGTATTATTTACACTATTTACATTCGGTCTAACGTATGCATAGATATTCA
This sequence comes from Acanthosepion esculentum, assembly GCA_964036315.1. Lineage (NCBI taxonomy): Eukaryota > Metazoa > Mollusca > Cephalopoda > Sepiida > Sepiidae > Acanthosepion > Acanthosepion esculentum. The sequence continues at coordinate 107,238,612 of OZ038493.1, forward strand.
TATTCCTCTAGCCTTGCTTTCAGAGGACGATTGGTTTCACCGTTGTATCCTTTATCATAACTATAAGGGATTTAATACCCTGAGTTCTTGATCATTTTATCTACTGTGTTAGACTCCATTCAGCAGAGATTCCTCCGTTGAGTCTAGTTTTCTTCGTAATTCTCTGATGTTTGAACATCAAATCTAAATCTTTTCCTACAATCCCTTGATATAAGAAAGACAAACCGTACCAATTCTCTTGGCATCCTATTTGTACCCACCTGCTTCTGTCTACAAAACCTGATGTTTGCAGCACATTTTCTATCATAATGAAATGCATTTGTTGGGGATTTATCATGTGTTTATATGTCTGGATTGTCACGATTTTTTCCTGGTGTTGTTGGTATCGGTAAATCCCTTTATTTATGCTATATGAATGGTGGCAGTATAAGTTATTGATATTGAACGGTGAATTTGGTTTCTGATATATGAATGCATGAAAATCCTTTTCTGTGTTATTGCACATCTGGGATGAGAAGTTAATTTTTTTCATTTGCAACAAGGAAGGAAATCAAAGGTTTGATTGAGATCACATTGTCCAATAGTATTTGTACAAGCTTTCAACATTATAAAAGTAGGGTCCAATATATATATATATATATATATATATATATATATATATATATATATACATAAAACCACCATTGATAACCTAATATTTGAAATCTTTTAACATTTTGGAATCGATCTTTATTTTATACCTTACTATATAGTCTTTGTGCAAAACTAGAATAACCTCAGTAAATATTCATATATTATATTATATATCCTAACGAACAGATTTGTGTTAATATAGGCCGTATTCTTTGATTTTATTAATTAGTTATATCCATCGAAGGCATAACACTAAAGAATACCAGGTTAGATAAATCTGAGATAGACGGAAAGATATAAACTGCGAGTGAGAGGGAAAGAAAGAGAGCGAAAAATGTGTAATATAAATGCGAATAACTGTATAAGAGCAAATTATTTACATAATTTTCTCTTTACTGTTCTTATCTTTTTATTTTCTTTTTCTTACGCTCACATACACATAATACTACATTATGTAATATTACCAAAAAGCAAATATATTATGACAAATGACTTTGTTCCTATTTCACCACATTTGTCATGCTATCAAATTTCAGCTCAGGCCACGAAGAGTTGAATTTTTTCTTCACAATGCATCCCCAAATTATGACCATATTCCACACTGTGATCAACTTAGAAAATCAGCAAAATGCTTCCTGTATTACTTAAACGTTTAGCAAAATTAAACTTTAAAAATGCTGAGCTTCGTAACTTTCTGCAATATGAATTGATGAAAATGTTGACAGCTGGAATTACAGGATATTTTAAAGTTTTTGTTTGAATATCTAATCCTAGTTGATCTTTTGTGGGGAAATCTTTTTCGTTTTAACCTCTATAGTGCCTGGTCTTGCTCAAATGAGCCACACTCGCTAACCTATGAATAGAACAGAAACATTAAACCCGAGGACATATTGCCAGTATCTCTAAGTAAATTCAAAACACGAACCTCGCAGTTTTATCCCAGGGATCTATTTTGAACTAGAATTACGTTTTCATTGTTGTATGATTCAAGCGGTTACATTTTTGGAACTTCTAAATTAACCCTTTAGTTAAGCCTTGAGGGTGGACTGTTTGTCATTTCGTTGTTCCTACTGGGGGATATCTCGTCTCGTGTTATTACCGAGTTTGCTTTTCATCACTACGAATAAATATTCGGATCTATTAAAAGTATTATCCCTACTATATTATTAATATTATTATTCTATATAACTTATTATTATCAATAGTACAAAGCTGTAATTTTTCTTCTTTCAGATGTTATAATGGCAGATATAATCATTGAGATTCTAGCAATCTCAAAGCATTACTTTCAACTCTGCCCGCAAACCGCTGAAGCTGTTTGCAGAATTCGGGAATATGAAAGAATATCTTATATCATTACCCAAAATGTGCACCTTTAAATCAAACCCCAGAAGTGGAAAACAATGGATTGTCGATTATGATTCTTTAAGAAGAAAACCAAGTCATCAGCTCAGGAAAACTTTCAGAAGAGCTCATATAATCTAAAGATAACATAGACAGAGCAATATATCAGCTTTAAAAAATAAACCTTGAGGATTATAGATGAAAATATATTTGAAATTCGCTAATCATTTTATAATTAGAGCACCAGCTCAGTGGACGTCACATCGATGCTTAATAATTATCGGCTGGCCTGCTTTTGGTTAGAGCAAATCTTCTCATCTTCGAAGAGTCGCAGTGCACATGAAACACGCCTTGTATTTGGAGATTCTAACTGCGGGACAGCACCTCCCTATTACTGGCAAACTTACCAGTTGTCCTATTCTTTTGAAGTTTCTTCTGCATAGACGAAATCACTTGTGCCAAAACAGACATGTACTCGTGTGGAACTCCTCATCAAATTTGCATGGTGTCGTACATGCCATGCCGAGAAGGAAATAACATATTTTGAAATGCACAAACAACACCTTTCCATTTCATCAAAAAGGATGGCTGCTAGTTTGTTTTGTGAAACACGTCACAGAGAATGGGAATTATTTTATCTTTTTCTCCATTTATGCTTTTAAGGAAACCTACATTAATCCGACTTTGTGACCTCGTGGGAAGGTATAAATAAATCATGGATTTTTAATAAATATTTCAGACAATATTTTGTTTGCCAAAACCTTTAGCGTAATTTGTTGTAATTTGAAAAAAAAAATTGAATTTTTTTTCCTTCTATTTTTCATTGTGACCGAAGGATATTTATGGCATTTTTCTGCCTACATTTTCAAGTGTCAGCCAAGAAATCCAAAGGGGCTTCCGATATTTTTTTATTGATTTTTCATCTGATATTATTATATAAATTTTTACATAAAATATTGTTAATTGCTATTAATTTTTACTTATATTTCTTTTATCTTAATATTATCGTCTTATTTTTTTCTGTTCTTTTGTCTTTTTTGCCTTTTTTGTTTTTTGTCTTTTATTTTTTGTCCTTTTTCGTTTTTTGTCTTTTTGTTTTTTGTCTTTTTGTTTTTTGTCTTATTTAGTTTTTTGTCTTTTGTGGTTTTGTATCTTTCGTTTGTTTGTGTCTTTTGACAAATAAGATTGTCATTCCACGGAAACTTTCTCTCAACCGTCGTATGTTTTCCGCGGGATCCATGTATATCATCGATTTTCCGGAATACTTGCTTTGAAAACTTTTGCCGAACCAACAAAGGTAACAATGATTCAATACTTCAACATTAATCCACATATTTTACATTCACTATGTTATATTTCATATCTATAAAGCAGTTTCACTTAGATAAATATAAAACCGATCTCTCGTAAATTTGTCCGGATTAAAAGTGGTATTGGTTAAGTTACCGCTAAATTGGAAATGAAACCGTATCTCGAAGCCTTTTATTCTTTCGTTTACTTTCTGCACTACGTTTTTTTTTTTTTGCCGGGACGCCACGTTTTAGTGCAATAGTCAGAATGCTTATCTGACAGATTATTAGTCGTAGTGATTTATATTCACACTAGGTGCTCTATGTATGTCTCCTAGTGCCAAGACCTATGCTTAAGTAACTACTCCCTAGCTCCGCTTACTCGAAAATTTCGATTTTTTCTTCCTGCAATTTTCTTCTGATTTTTTTTTCTTTCTTTTTTTTAACTTTATTTTTGACTCGCACCTTTCATCTTCTCTCTTTTACTTCCCCCTTTTTTATATCATATTTTATCCACTGGGCCTAATTTTTCTTCTTGTTACATCTTCTTTATTTTTCGACAATTAGTTCTCTCAGCTCAAGTCGAGCTGCAAAATATCAAAACTAAAACAAACATCGAAATAATAACCTCTCTCCCTCACACACACGCACACACTTTCTCTCTCGCACACACACGCATATATATATATATATATATATATATATATATATATATATATATATATATATGGGGGGGGTGAATATGTGTATGAGTTTTTGTGTGTGCATCTCAGGTAAAAGCAGTTGTAATTAAGCAACGAGTTGTCGAGATCGATTGATCTGCCAATCGATAGTCATAACGATAAAGTCATCATGCGCGCTTCGTCGCTCTTTCCCGCTCTTTCCAACGGACAACAAGAGGTTTGCCATTTTGTATTTCTTTGTTCGTTACTTCTGATTTGGAAATAGACGTGCGTAAGAAGCACAAGAACAATAATAAGAAGTCAACTACAGGGTTAATTACCAGCGATTCATCAAGCTTTAATTAGGCCGGCGCATCATTGTACTTATTGTCTATCGTGTCTTTTAGACTTTTATCTATTTAAACGGAACTCTTTGTTGATTAATATATATTGAATGTGTACAATTGCCAGCATGTTTGCTAATGTATAAGCCGCCCTACTAATGTAACAACAAACTACGGCCAGTGCATCACACACATGCAAAATTATATATATATATATATATATATATATATATATATATATATATATACATAATTGAAATGGATATATATATAATTGAAAATGGAGATATATATATATATATATATATATATATATAATTTTTTATGTATGATGTTAGGTAAATTGCTGTTTCTTGATGGGAATGTGCTTATTACACAAATGTTATTTGAATTAAACATCTATATGAATAGTTCATACTTGCTACACACACACACACATATATATGTGTATATATATATATATATATATATATATATATATATATATATATATATATAACTTTGAGCATGAGTGATTATACTTATCATATTATTTTCAAACAATTTCTGAGTTTCTATACAGAATATAATTTTGTATATATCGTACTTTAAATCACACACACACACACACACACACACACACTCTCTCACTCTCTCTCACACACACACACACACACACACTCACTACATAATCTCTATATCGTAAATTTTTAATTCCTGGGCGTCATATCTTTTCAGGTTTCAATGCAAATAAAATCTTCACAATAAACTTTTTGCTCATTTTAAAATATTCTGGAATGATTTTAAGAGCTGATAATCAGATGGGACAAGGTCAGAAAAGTAAATTTGATGATGTAAAATTTCCGTATTTCTTTTGAATGACTAGTATATTGTATTATCATGTAAAAATAACAGACCTTTATAATTAACCCAAGTCTTTTATAATTACTTCTTAACTGCTGTTTTTCTCAGATTCCCCATGACTCGAGGTCGTAGCACATGTAAGGCTGCCATCTATAGGCGAATAGTGAACACCCAAACGCTATGAAAGTGTAAAAATACAGTTTACAGTTAAAATACCAGCAATACATAATATTTCTTTTTAAATTACCAACGATACATATTTATAGTAGAATTACCAACTTTACATTTTGAAAGCAGAATTAGCAACACTAAATTATATACTAAAATGATGAACAATACACTTTATCTGTTCGTAAAGTCATAAAACTGTTTAGAATATTTAGTATTAAATAACTCATAGAGATTGATATGCTGCTAAACAAAATCAAACCACGAAAATGAAAAAAAAAAACAATTAACCAAGGATGAACGTTTTTCTGCAAATATTTCTGCAGTGCTTCCAATTAGCAATACTTTTCCGCATTAAGTGTTTCGTTCTGGTATAGCACTTCACGATAGACAATACTCTTCATTTGCTACCAAACACACAGTATAACTTCTTTCGGGTGTAGTTCCGGGTTGGGGATGGGTATTACTTTTTTCCTTGTGGGATAACCATTGTGTTGAATATGATAACAGTAAATCTAATTTTCATCAATGTTGAGTCTACTCAAGAAAAGTCCAAGAGCCAATCAAGCCGAGAAACACATAGATAACGATTGATGCTTTGACAAATTTAGACTATTTTTGCAAATCACGATAGTGTTTGATGATAGAAATGTGATTTGTATATAATTGCTTGCTCAATGGAAATGCTTGTAATTTTCCTCAGTTAGAGTTTATAGAAGCTCAATATAAACAAGACATAGTCGTCCAGATCGAGGAAAATCTTAAGCGGATCGATTGCCTGTAATATATATATATATATATATATATATATATATATATATATATATATATATATATGTGTGTGTGTGTGTGTGTGTGTGTGTGTGTGTGTGTGTGTGTGTGTGTGTGTGTGTGTGTATACCGGGTGTAACAGAAAAATTGCCCAAATACACACATATATATATATATATATATATATATATATATATATATATATATATATATATATATATATATATATATATATATATTAGACAACTCTTTATAATCGAACAAGTTTATTACTTGCTGCAGGACTTGTTTAGATGAATAATTGTCATTATTACACGTCTTTCGAATAGAAACTGATCTTGGTTTTTAAATTCACAGCGTTTCATTCTATGTATGCTCTGGTCTTATTTCAGTGTCTCCTCTACTCTAATAAGCCACCCTGAGTTTTTAACTAATCCTTCTATTCAATAAATTGGGGTAAATTTTTCCAGGAGTAAAATTTGAAGAGGACGAAAGCAACTTTTCAAGAAATAGGTTTCTTTTCTTAATTTTCTGGTGACAGTTCTTCAAATAATTTTCATAATCACCAAATGTGACATTGATTTATTTGGATAAAATTCCTATCAGCCAACCATATTTCATATAACAGTATGACATACATTTCGCAAACAACAAGAATTAATCACTCACTTCTCCAACAACCACCCTTCCCCAAATTGCCTTATTGATGTGATCTACAGAAAGTAAAAGACTAAAGGTGTAATTAGCTTTGAAAACAATTTCAGAGATATTAATTGAATAGAAATTATTTCTCGCTTTAGAGGGCCATATTAATAGCAGTAGTATTTTTATTTACATCGACAAAAAATACGAATATTTTTCGTGGACATTACAACCAGTAATAAGGTTTATATTGAAAAGTTTTGAAAAGCATAATGAATCATGTTAATAAGTGAAGCTTACAAGAAATTCTCTCAAACATTTGCATGTCTTCACCACGAAGCCAGCGTTTGACTTAATTTCCCATATTGAAATGTTAGTTTGAAACGAGCTTTCATAATAGTTGAACATTGATAATTCGGAGCATGTTTTTACGAAGAGATAATTAAAGTATTGATGTTTCTCTCTCTCGTTCTGATTGCAAATGGGACCGAAAGAGGGACATCCTCAAAGGGAGGCAACACATTACCAATTAGGAGAGGTCATGGTGGAAATAGCAAACTTGCAATCAGGAAAAAAATCCGAAGAAAACGTTGTGAGAAAGATAATTGGACGTTACAAAAAGGAAAAAAAAGTGCAAAAAAAAGCAACGCACAAAAAGCACGCGTGAACATTTCTGTTAAAAAAACGAAGAGAATGCATCGCGAAAAATGGTTTCGAACTTAGAGAACAAAAAATAAAAGTGAGGAAAATTAGCCAAAAATTCATTTGCAATGATTTCACAAGTAAAGACCTGAATAAGAAATGGAAATTGAGTAAGACAAAAGACAGAATATCTATTTTTTCTTCATACATTTGCATATTCACACCAGTTATTTGATGTTTATCACTCGAGACTAAGTGACTGCAAGTTTCCTCAAATTACCAACAGCTTTCTAAGTCTTGAAAAGCTCAGCACTGTCACTATTCATAATTTATATTTTATCCAATTCCGATTTCTAGTCTTAGCTTTGACAGGTATCGAGTGTGCCAGTTATTATGGGCACGACCTACACGATCCACAGCTTTTCATTTTTCCCAGTTGTCGTCCTGTTAATTTTAATTTATAGCTCTCTTCAACGTACGGTTCGCTGATACATCCACGTTCGCGATCAGGCAGACATTTCCGTTATGAAATCCTCTAACATGTTCTTGCTTACAACTATTAATATTCTCTATGATTGATAATACTAGACAATTTCTTTACAGACGAAGAGTAAAGCTGAGGCGAGAGAAATCTGGTGCTAAAGAATGATGTCCAAATTACCATACAGGCAGCATGTAAACAACGAGGAAGTTTTGAGGAAAATCGAGAACACTCACGGGATATATCGAAGGCAAAGAGAACAGGGGAACCTACCTAACAAGCTTGTGAATAGTTGGTAGAACTGGATAGTAAAAATTCAAATATTGCTGAGAGATACAAAGGGTAGGAAGTTATGGAGGGTCATGTTCTTCCACAGAAGACACAGAACATTAGGTCATCTGTTTGAACCTCAAAGTCCCAGATGATTTCTTATTTCAACATGTAAGACAGATTCGACTTTGCGCATAGACTGTTAATTTTTTATAAGTAAAATACTGTTGTTTGCGCCATTCTCACCTAGGACTCGTGTTTTGTTTTTAATCTCGTGCCACTTCTATGGCCTAATGTCAGCAAAACTTCCAATAATGACATCACTCGAGCCTATTTTTAAATTAATGCTACTAGTATTAAAGTATCAATCATCTCCTCAGCATTCGTAAAGAAACGAACATTTGCATTTACTCCTTTCCTTAAAATATGCACTTTCGTTTGTTTTATTTTTTTAATCGGTATCATCCCATGCAAGGCAATAAAGCCACTAAGACACAAGGGGTTACAGAGTGTTGAAGAATAAGAAACAGAGATATTAATGATGAGCGGAAAGAGAAAAGAGTAATCAGGAGGACTGCAGATAACGATTGACATTGCATTTGCACTTTTTGCAGGTTAAATTTGGCTAGAAAGCATAGAGCTGGAAAGGAGTTCTACAAGCGAGAAGTGTGAGAAAAGAAACTGTTAGCATAGACCTTACGGCTACATCTAGCTAGATCGACTATAAACTGATGAGATCTCGATGACAGTCTCGTATTTTCTTGTCAGTTCCAGTGTTTTCTGTTCAGATTTTGATTACGGATTTGCCTCATGGTTTTCAGGTTAAACACTTGAATGTTGCTTTATCTTTGTCGCCTCTTTTGTTGATTTCCTTCATAACAAAATAAACATCTGTAACACTGTACATAAGCAATGATCTCTTCCTAACACCAATCGAACTCTAACAGATTTCTTAAATATCTCTCCAAACTTAAAACAAACTTTCTCGCTTTCTGTTTTATAAGTCCCTTTCTGTTTACTTGAATTTTCGCTCCTATTTTTTCTTACTCTTTTCTGCCAATCACTCATAAGTTCGGTCTCTCTGTTATCTATCTATCTATCTATGTATCTATCTATCTATCAAAATCATTATTTTAAAAAATAGATACAAAATTAATATTAAATGCAAAAAAATGAACTTCGAATTCTATTACCACTGTTTGAGACAATCCCCCCCCAAAAAAAATAAACAAAAACGAAATGTGCAGGAATTAAAGCCTGGACTGATTGGATTTATTATGAAACAAAGAACGCCCAATCGATGACCAAAGTCGAATTGCCCAACCTGAATATTAACGAATTTCAACGCAATTTGTTTCATGTTCGGAATCGCAAATTGCACACATTTTTGGTTCTTTTAAAAGATGCACCAGCAATATTATGACTTTGGAAAAATAATTATTTCTTTTCATTTTTCATTGTTTTTTTTATGTTATCTTTTTCAAATAAAGTATTTTGAATGAAGAATATATTTCAAAGTTACCACTGTTTTGTAGCAAATTTAAAATTCTGATGATTTCTAAATTTGACGAAGGAAAAATTATCGATAATTTCCATTCGTCATTTGTTACTTTAAAGTTTGGAGATGTTCTAAAAATTCCGACTGTCTGCATTCAAAAAGATGGCTTAACTGTACCGTCTATGATTTGATAGCGAAAAGGTTCGACAATCTCTTAAACTATACATAGTTATCGACTAAATGTAAGTGAAATGAATCTGGTCTCATAATTTCAAATAATTTTATTTGAAATTATGAAGAAAATATATTTTCAAGGCAATCGTTTACTTCTGTGAGGAAAGATGTGATTGCACATACCAAAACGATTGGATATATACATACATACTGTTGAGTCTTGACTCATTGTTGAATCTCGCCTAATGCATGGGATAATAATGCAACACAAAATGTACTTAGAACAAGAATGTATTATAACAAGAAAGTGTACACAATAAGTACATATAGTATTTCTGTATATTTCTGGGAAGACGTTCCTGGAGAATGTGTTGACTAGTCGCAGTCGATCAGAGTCTCTAGTTGGATCTCGTGATTCCTCTCCCCGTCTTCCGGTACCAACCATTATTTATATAGTTGGTAGTCACCTATGCAGATTAGGTGGATCCTACCACAACACCCCCCAAGCCTTGGAATCCTTTTGGATTTCAAACTGGCTTCTATATGGGATGATGATTATGGTTATTTCTTTGTAGATCCCCTTTGCATAGTTCATATGTATATCTTTTTTTTTTCAATATCTTTTTCGTTTTGGATTCACGTCCAATGGGTCCGTGAACTTTCGTTTCCTACCGGATCTTCTCGGTTCAGGAGCACTCTGCGGAGGTTCTACTTGAAAAGTATCATACATTACATCAATGGGATCTTCCTCATCCGGTATACTCTCTTCATGCTCTAGCACGTAGCATTCTTTGAGTTGGTTCTGGTGCCTTTTATGAGTATTCTTCGGCCCTTTTATTATGTAAATCAGGTCACCGATTCTCTTGTCCACTATGCCTTGCTCCCAGAACTCAATGTTGTTTCTATAGCACTTGAAAAAGACCTTCTCTCCGGGGGTGTATCTTTTTCTAGCTGTATACATAGTGTTCTTTATTCTATTTCTTCCTGGCAAAAGCTTGTCAAACACCGACTTAACTTTCCTAGCGAACATTAGTTCAGCTGGTGCCATGTTTGATGGTGTTCTCTGGTTAGGCGTGATTCTGTATACTTGTAGGAATTGCTGAAGCGCCTTTTCCGTTGGAACTCCTGAGGCTTTCTTCAGAGCGCGCTTTAACGTATCTACAAATCTTTCTGCGAGTCCATTGGATCTCGGATGATACGGCGGCGTCGTTATGTGGTTAATTTGATATAACTCACAAAATTCCTTAAATTCGTCAGAAGTGAATTGTGTACCATTGTCACTCACAATACACTCTGGCACACCGAACCGTGCAAATAGTTCATGCAAAAAAGTTGTTGTTGTATTGGACGTAGGCTTTTTGCAGCGTAGTACTTCCGGCCATTTTGTAAAGCTATCTACCACTATTAAGTAGTAATAATCTTCTACTGGACCAGCGAAATCAATGTGTAATCTTTCCCACGGATGATCCGTCTTTGGCCATGGTTTGTGTACTATAGGTGGTGCCTTAGCTTCTAACGCACACCCTTTACATCGATGAACCATGTTTTCGATATCCACATCCATTTCTTACCAATATACAAAGCTTCGCATTAAGCTTTTTGTTCTATTAATCCCCGGGTGACCCATATGAAAGCCCCGTAGGATTCTTTTCTGCAACTTTTTTGGTACTACTACTCTCTCACCATATAGTAAAATTCCGTCACAAATTGAATAGATCTCCTGAACTTTTTGGTCATTTGCTCCCATTTTACTTTTTATTCCTAAAATGAAATCATCGCTTTCAGCTTCTTTTTTGATTTCCTTTGATGTAACCGGTAGCTCTCTTACAATGTTGTTTACCATGCTTTTCACCTCATAATCTGCTCTGATATTTGCAATAATTGTTTCTTCGAATCCTTCATCTTTATTCAGTACGAGTCTTGATAAGGTATCCGCATGAATTATATTTTTGGATGATAGGTGCTTTATGTGGAAATCATAATTGAGAAGAATGGTTCCCCATCTTAACAGTCGATTTGCCGTGTAAACGGGTAACCCTTTTCTTTGACCCAAAAATAGTGATCAAAGGTTTATGGTCCGTTTCTAACCTGAAATGTCTGCCGTAGATGTACCTATGAAATTTTGTTATGGCAAAAATGATACTCAGCGCCTCCTTTTCTATCTGTGAATAACTTCGCTCTCCTGGGAGTAATGCCATCGAAGCATGCGCAATTGGTTTTCTAGAACCATCTGGCATTATGTGTTGAGTACATGCTCCTACCCCGTATGAACTAGCATCTCTTGCCACTACAATATCCCGTTTAGGATTGTAATGGGTTAAAAAGAGGTCGGACGTAAGCATTTTCTTAATTTCATCAAGGGCTTTTTGACATTCTACCGTCCATTCCCATGCCTTGTCTTTTTTCAGTAGTTCATTCAACGGAGCTCTTAGATTGTACATTCCTTTAATGAATGCTTGATAATAGTTCGCGAGCCCCAGAAAACTCTGTAGTGTCGCCACGTTAGTGGGCGTCGGCATGTTTCTAATCGCAATGGACCTTTCCGGATCAGGAAATCTGCCATTTTTGTTGATTATGTGACCTAAATATTTAATTTCCTCCAAACCGAATTCACACTTTGATTCTTTGACTTTAAATCCAAAGTCCTGAATCTTTTTAAATACTTGATTGAGGTGCTCTCGATGTTCGTCGACGTTTGCACTCCTTACTATAATATCATCTAAGTAGGCACACGCAAAGTCTAAGTCATTCAACATGACGTCCATGGCTTGTTGAAAAATGGCTGGTGCCACTTTAATACCAAAAGGAAGCCTGTTGTACTTGAATAAACCCCTATGCGTGTTTATCCCTAGTAACTTCGAACATTCTTCTTCGACGGGAATTTGGAGATAGGCATCTGATAAGTCGATTTTTGAAAAAATCACTCCGCCATTTAGCTTGTTAAAAATCTCCTCAGGACTCGGTAACGGGTAATGGTAGTCCTTCATTACAGAGTTCAACCCTGTCGAAAAATCAACGCAGACTATGATTTGGTTTGATTTCTTTTTTATGCACACAATCGGCGCAGCCCATGAATTAGATTCTACTTTTGAAATAATTCCCATTTTTTCCAACCTATCAAGTTCTTCGTTAACTTTCTCAACACTTGCGAAAGGCACGTTACGTTTCTTTTTAAATATAGGCATAGTATTTTCTTTTAATTCAAATTTAGCTTCAAACTTGTTACATCTTCCAAGACCAGGTGTAAAGGTTTCCGGAAACTTTTTCTTTAATTCATCTTTAATGTCCTGTCTTGTTTGCGTATTACTTTCTACTTTTCTGCAGAATGAGTTTAACGGTTTATCCCACAATTCGAATGTTTCAATAAAATCCGTACCCAACAAGTTTTCTTCATTTCTCAGAATGAAAACTTTTATTTTTTTAACGATCCCATTCAATTTCATTGGAAGTACAACCTCGCCTTCGAAGTTAATTTGCTTTCCAGTTACCGTTCGAGCGAGTTTCGTTGACTTCATTATTGTAGGGCTTTTTAAAATTTTCCATGTTTTATCGTTCATTATTGTTAAATCTGACCCCGAATCGAGTTGAAATTTGATATTCTTTTTGAATATTTCAGTCGTCACATATTTCCTCAAATCTCTATCTGATTTGATATTCGAATTTGTTTGTCTAATTCGGCTCTTGAATTTGTTTTTCGTTTTACAACACGATCCTTTGTGACCATTCTTTTGGCACACGAAACATTTCTTATTTCTATATGGGCAATTTATCTCCCAATGTCTTTCGTTACAACGTCTGCAATTATATGGTGGACCTTTTTATTTTCGTTCTTTTTATTTTCTTGTCTATTATTAAAATACGCTGAATTTTTTCTCCAATTTTTCTCTGATGGTTAATGTGACTGCTTTTTTATTTTTTTAATATAAGCAATACCAGCTTCTTCGATTTTTTGCGACTCTTTCTTTAAACTTACGGCCCGTTGACACTCGTCTGCTAACTTTTGCAGGGTAAGGCCTTGTTCAGATTCGAGTTTAGACAAAACTCTACGTCTTATTTCGGCACTCTTACTGGATACCAGTCCTTGAGCAAAAATTAAGCACTTGAATTCTTCAACCGTAATCTCTGCCAATCTGAAATTGTCACAATGTCTATTCACTATAGATGCATATGTTAAGTAATCCTGATCGTCGGATTTAGAGACATTCATGCATAACCATCGCTTATGCCAAAGCGACATATTTGCTCCAAACAGCTCTTTTAGCAATTTCACTGTTTCCGAGAATTCCAATTCAGTTGTTTTTCTCGGTAGAATAAAATCTACAAATTTGCTATGTTCTGCTGTACCTAGCTTTCTTAGTAATAGACTGACTTTTCTTGAATTCAACCAGTTTTCACAGTCTGTGTAGAAAATATCTTCATATCGTTTAAAGTACGCTTCAAACGTTTTTTCTTCGTCTGGCACATAGTTGAAAGTTTCCAGCGAATTAAATATGGTGTTATTAGAATATGAAGAATTTCCTTCATTTGCCTGATAGTTGTTTAATTTCTCCAGTGTTAACTTTTGAATTTCTAAAAGTCTTTCATCTTGTTTTTCTTGATATTTTCGTTGTCTTTCATCTTGACGTTCTTGATATTTTTGCATCGCTATCAGTTGTTCTTGCTGTGCTATCTGTTGTTCTTGCTGACGTTGTTGACTCAACTGCTGGGATTTTAATAATTCAGATATGACTTTGGATAGTTCCTCCATTTTTAGCTGATAGTGTTCATGCAACAAGGAATATACTTTTAATTTGTGTATCCACGAATATCATATAAGCTGACCAAAAAAATCGAAACAAACGTACGACTTTTTAATTTTATGACTTGCTTTTACATTCCCGCCCGTACTAATAAAACTTTGGTATTTTTTTCGTGAACAGAGAGCGTCGGACTTTTTTTTTTTTTTTTTCGTTTTCGACTTCTGTTCGCGTATTTCAATGACAACGTCTGATTTTCTTATCAGAGGTAATTCGTCACTATATTGTTGAACAAATAATTTTTAAAAAAATAATTTTTTAAAGTTTGTTACCTTTCAAAGTCGACACGGTGTATTTGTGCTCCTTTTAATCCATGCATGTTTTTGTAGTCGGCCAATTTTTTCTTTTTAGAGGGTGTCTCGCTGTAGATAATTTTTTAATTTAAAATTACCGTTATTCGATTACGACACCTTTCAATTTTTCTGAGTGAACGTTCCTTTATGCTTAGTCGTCTTTTAACGAGTTTTACATATCCCGAAGTTCATAATCCTTCGTCGTTACGTTAACGTTGGACTTTGAATTAATAGATGATTTTTTTTCAGCCTGGGTTCTTCAATGACTTGTCCCAATTGTTGAAAACTCTCACTATTAATTCTTTCTTCTTTCCGTATGGTTCGTTCTACTTCTTTGCCATTGTTGAAACTTGGCGTATGGTTCGTTCTACTTTGTGGCCATTGTTGAAACTTGACGTATGATTCGTTTTACTTCGTCGCCATTGTTGAGTCTTAACTCATTGTTGAATCTCGCCTAATGCATGGAATAATAATGCAACACAAAATGTACTTAGAACAAGAATGTATTATAACAAGAAAGTGTACACAATAAGTACATATAGTATTTCTGTATATTTCAGGGAAGACGTTCCTGGAGAATGTGTTGACTAGTCGCAGTCGATCAGAGTCACTAGTTGGATCTCGTGATTCCTCTCCCCGTCTCCCGGTACCAACCATTATTTATATAGTTGGTAGTCACCTATGCAGATTAGGTGGATCCTACCACAACACATACATATATATATATATATATATATATATATATATATATATATATATATATATATATATATAGTTGCCTGACGATTGCACAAGCATGAAATAGACTGTCGCCTCTAAGTGTTGATTTCTATGTTCACTTTTATATATATATATATATATATATATATATATATATATATATATATATATATATATATATACCCAAGTGTGGGATTGGTATATACGGAGTAAATTCCAATAACCAACAATTATTATTCTTTAAAGAGTGCTCAATACAGAGTAGAGCAGATATAATTATTTATTTAAATATTATAACATAAATATGTTATAAAATCACTACAAAAATAGCCATTTCTTTTCAACACTGCTGGTGTCTTATCAAGTGATGGTGTTGAATGTAGAATAAATCTAATAATTCTACATTCAACACCATCACTTGATAAGACACCAGAAGTGTTGAAAGAAAATTTTTGTAGTGATTTTAAAACATATTTATGTTATAATATTTAAATAAATGATTATATATATATATATATATATATATATATATATATATATATATATATATATATATATATATATATATATATATATATAATGAGAGACATATATACAGGCTATTGGGGCAGGTATTGTTCTTTTAAAAATGTTTTGTTAAAAACAGCAGATCACCCACATTTACTAATGTGGCTGTTAGACTTGGCAAGATTAACCGAATTTAAAGTGTAGCCTCAATAATTCTATTCCCTTCGTTTATCAAACTTTTCAAGTTATTAAATGTAACACTGATAATTTCTTCATATATATATATATATATATATATATATATATATATATATATATATATATATATATATATATATATGGAGAGGAAGAGAGGGGGGGCACGGTGGAGTAGTGGATAGTGGCTCGGATTGAGGAGAACTGAGTTCGAATTCCAGTCGAATCCATTACATTCACTTACGTGGGAAAGGTTTTATTCCTCTTCTTCTCCTTCCAGCTATAGGTAAATAGCATGACACACTGGCTTCTATAGCATTGGATGGCAACTGATCTAGGAAAATGACAACTCTGAATTCAAGACCTGCGGAGGGTTGTTAGGGAACCTTGTGGCACGTTGTGCACCAAATCTACGTATTCAGCTCTTCCAAAAAGTGTGGTTGATTCTGCACAAAGCCTCACCACTATAATCAAATCACATGTGATGATGCCTGGATTGTTAGTTCCCAGGACCTGCTTGGCTCTCATACGTCGAATTATACAGGAGAGTCCACTATATATATATATATATATATATATATATATATATATATATATATATGAGACAAAAGGAAAGCTTTTCTTAGCCGCCGCGTTTCAAATGTAAGCATTTAATTTTGAATAAATATTTATAAACAGAAGTAAAAATGTCGTTAGTTTTCATATCTCATAAATATACTCCAGGCTAACAAAGTCAAGGTAAATTATGGAAGAAGCTAAGTGATGTAATTTAATGTCTAATAATTATGGAGGATGCTAAGTGATGTAATTTAATGTCTAATAAGCTAAAGTGAGTAAATGCTGTTGTTGCACTTGTGGAAATTTGTTATGTAATGATTATATTTTAATTTGAGGAATTAATTTATGTTTTCTATTTGAAATAATAGGTTTTGAATATAACCGTTTTCCTTTAATTTAAAAAATGTTTTTAGTCATATATTTTGACATGGGGAAAGGAGTACGTCTTTTAAGAAAGAAAATATTTTAAAAAAAAAAAAAAACTCGAGTATATTTATATTTTGCTAAAATCCAACATTTTCTGCTTTTGTTAATAAATATTTGTTGTAAAATAAAATTCTTATATTTTACTTGATAAAGTTCATCGGAGAACGAAACAACTAATAACGGCTAATAAAAGATTTTCTTTTTTCTTGATATTTTCTTTTTACATGCATATTTTAGTTATATTTGAATTTATACAGACATATACGCACATCTGTTTGATTTCATGTCAGATGAAGGGAATTGAAATTCTGCTTCTCTGCATGAGACCTAGTAACACCTTACACCCATGGGTGTGCCCGTAGTGAGAATGCTAGCATACGGAAAGTGTAATCGACAAACCGAAGTCAAATTCTGGCCTTAACTTCCCCAACAGATATGGTTTACATATCTGTGTACACTCAAGCCACGTGTTTTAACCAATGTAAGAAAGAATACCTCTGAATTCCAAGCTGTGGAGAATTCAACAGTAAACCCATGAAATCTGTTTTGAAAAGTAATGATAACTCACAGATGATAACGGAATATCAAAGTGTAAACACGACAAAGCAAACATTCTTTCAGTAATTTCTGATATTTAAACATCGAGCAATCTTCTCAATTGGCTCACTGGGTATTTAAACACGCACTCATGAATGCGCGAATTTACATATCCCAGGTATTGAACACGTGAATTTTCCTAAAAAATAAAATAGGTATTTTGAAAGAATGCTTACGCACATAGGTTATAAGATTCTCATGAATATATATATATATATATATATATATATATATATATATATATATATATCCGATGCGATGGGAACGAAAGTAATATATAAATTCAAACGTTCGCAGCGTTAATTCAAAAAAGAGCTCGATACAGGTAGTAGAGCGATAATTATTTATTTATTATAATTTTATCATATAGACAAAACCATTTTACTCGCAACAAAGATGCAACTTGGTTTCTGTGCATTTTAACTGCACATCTACGGGTGAGGGTTGGAAATGGTTATGAACGATCCTGTTTGTAGGCAAGAGCCTACATCCTACTTAAAGACCACAAACATGATTTCCTAAACAAGCTACCCACAAGAATTATCAACCCGACCAAGTCTGAGATTGGGAGAATTAGTAAAACAATCCTGGAACGTATAAATAAACAAATAAAGGATCAGCTCGGCCTAATCCAGTGGGTCGGCACTGCAGAAGTGATTCACTGGTTCAAAAACCTCAATAACAAAAACAGCAGTACCTTCATCCAATTCGACATCGTGGACTTCTATCCATCGATATCGAAAGACCTTTTCGAAACAGCCTTGGAGTTTGCCGAGTTTTACTCCGATATTTCTAAAAGTGAAATTGATATCATCCTTAATTGCAGGAAATCAATTATGATACATTACAAAGATCAATGGATAAAGAAATCTGGTGAAAATTTTGATGTTTCCATGGGATCGCTGGATTCTGCTGAATCTTCGGACTGGGTAGGACTGTTTATTCTATACAACCTCACTGTTCACAATGAAATTAATATTAATAATATAGGGATTTATAGAGACGATGGTTTGATGGTAGTGAATAATTCCACCAGTAGCAAAGTTGACAAGTTGAGGAAATGGATACATAGAGTATTTAAGTCTTCACACCTCAAAGTGAAAATTAATTCTAATATAAAGCAAGTAGATTTTTTAGATGTAACCTTAAACTTACACTTAAATAATTTCCAACCCTTCTTAAAGAATAATGCTAACCCCATTTATATAAACCCTAATTCCAATCAACCAGCGCCAGTTATTAAACATATTCCATCATCTGTTGAACGCCGTATAAACAAGCACTCTTCTAGCAAAGAAATATTCGATAAACACAAAATTATCTATAACAAAATCCTTACCGACAGTGGTTACAGATCTTCCGAAATAGAATAGAGAGAAAACTGTAGGTACTCTAAAAAAAACAATAGAGGAATGAGAATAATTTGGTATACACCTCCCTTCAACAAGTTAGTCCGTACCAAATTAGGGCACAAATTCTTAAATCTAATTAACAAACACTTCCCTAAAAAAAGGAAATTAAGCCAGATCTTCAACCGCAATACCTTAAAAATTAGCTACAGCTGTTCTAGAAACTTAGACAAAATTATTAAATCACATAACAATAGAATACTGAAACTACATAATGATAATAAACGAAACCTAAATACAAGTTCTAATACACCCCAAGAAGAAAGAATCTGCAACTGTAGAATCCCCGACCAATGTGCATTATTAAACAGATGCTTAACCAAATCCATAGTGTATATGGCCTATATCTCATCAAATGAGAACCCCGGAGATATTAAGCTGTATGTGGGGTCTACTAGCAGACCTTTTAAGGATAGGTATTACAATCACTTGAACTCCTTTACAAATACAACCAAACGAAATATGACATCACATTCGAAATATTTTTGGAAACTCAAGGAAGAAGGAAAAACACCGAAAGTTAAATGGAAAATCCTAAGACAAGCCAGAACCTGCAATTCACTGAGCGAACCTTGCTTCCTATGTTTACAGGAGAAAATATGTATCATTGAACTCTTAAATAATAACCAATTATTAAACCAAAGATATTTCTGTAGACATACTAAGGATTTAACACTACAATCTTGCTAAATTCTCAATCCCATAACTATGAACCTTTTATAATTATATATACACAAAAAACGCTCTTTCGATTACAAAATAAATAGTGATAACCCAAACATAAAGAAATGCAATCCAACTTTAGAAATCTTATAGAAAAACCTAAAAATAACTACTCCTAATAATTATAAAAGATAACTCGAAAATCTTTTTACCTACTCAAATGTAATATTATCCCCTATCGCTATCTTCCCTCCGCTACCTCTCAAACTTAGGACGCTTGTGAGTTAACGTACCTAAACTTTGACCGATGTTTATCATCGAGAAAATGTCCACACACCATTCAACATTAATTACCCGGTCCACCCAACACCAAACTGCTGCCAACAACTACTATTGTTTCACTTAGATACTCTATGTATATTTTGTAAGTACATTTTTCTTCTCAAAAAATGGAAAAAGGAAGTGACGTTTTACATCCGGGCTTGCCTACGAACAGGATTGTTCATAACCATTTCCAACCCTCACCCGTAGATGTGCAGTTAAAATGCACTGAAACCAAGTTGCATCTTAGTTGGGAGTAAAATGGTTTTGTCTATATGATAAAATTATAATATATATATATATATATATATATATATATATATATATATATATATATATATATATATACTAGAATAATCCTAAGGAGCCAGACAAACCTACCTAGGTTTCAACTAAACGGACCTTCAGAGTAAATCTGGGCTTACTCAGAAGATCCGTTTAAGTGAAACCTAGGTAGGTTTGCCTGGCTCCTTAGGATTATTCTAGTTCATCGCTCTACTTAGCGAATTGAGCACTCTACAATTTAGTCTTTCTATTAGTATGGTTTTTTTCTTCTTTGGACTTGGAGCATAAGCACTTGACGATTGGTTTCGTATTGTGTTAATATTCTTGGTTCTTTCTCTTTTTTATTCCCATATTTTTCCTCGGCTACCGATTTGTTCTATTACAAGTTGAGCTATCCGACGTTTTCCAGACGATTATTACAATTTATATATATATATATATATATATATATATATATATATATATATATATATATATATATATATATATATATGGGATAATGATATATAATTTTTTATATATTAAGTACAATTTTGGGAGAAAGATGTATGACAAATTGGAAAAGTTTACGTGTGATGCGTTTCGTTCTCATCGGACTAAATGTGTTTAGGCTGAAGCAACTACACATGCGCATGAACGTGAGATGCTAGTAATTTTGAATTTAAAATTATTTTTTCATATATATATATATATATATATATATATATGAGATCGAGAGAATTATCAAGAGACGAAGATTGATATCAACACCTTAAGATCAACTGGCAGATATGAAAAGATGCATATATCATGAATATGCACAGATTCAGATCAATATATGTATAGCAGCCTTACACTGAAGTATGCCAATTAAAACACAAAGTCGAAATAGAAAAATACAAACAGATGTAGGGTAGGAGTACAGTAAAAGGATAAAAATGTTTTTTCCGTGTGTGTAATATATATATATATATATATATATATATATATATATATATATATATATATATATATATATATATTCCCCTCGTTTAATTACAGTATAGATAATAATGACAGTAAGATTATGTTGTGGTAATCTTCCAAGCAGAACGATCATTTATTCCTTGAAAATGAACATTCTAATTCATGATTTTATAATTAGTCGATATATATATATATATATATATATTGATTGACTGATTGATTGATTATGTACATTTGTAAAGGAACAAAAATATGAACATACTAAAAATACAAAGTTATATAAACGTATCTGTATTTATGTGTGTTGGCGTGTAACTTAATGCAACCACTGGTGCACTCATACAAAAGAGATACGCATGCGCACAGACACGCAGAAGTAAAGTAATAACTTGAAACCAAAGCAAAAAATAAGAAGTTCAGTTTTACCCTCTCATTAGCTTTTCGACTGTTTCATAATATTTCCTTGTTTTTCTAAACATTTCAATGAAACACTAACAAAATGGCAGCTTTCCTCCATTTTAATAATCTAATCAGTTCTGTTTCTCTCGTTTTTTTTTAAATAATGAATTTTCCCAAAGGTGTTTTTACTCTCTTTTTCGAATTCAGGATGTGATTTTTTTAGGCACATTTTCCGTTTCCTTTGAAGAAGATCTTCTAAACATATGTAATAATAGCGATATATATATATATATATATATATATATATATATATATGATTGTTTGTGTATGAACTTGGGCTGGTGCGTTTATAAACAGTGAATATATATATATATATATATATATATATCTGTGTGTGTCTGTGTGTGAAACAAATGTATATTTTACATATAAACGTCTGCGCGATGTATATTTAAGTAGATAATCGTACTTTTGCAACCTCATATATCTATCTATCTATCTATCTATCTATCTATCTATCTATCTATCTATCTCTCTCTCTCTCTACATATATATATATATATATATATATATATATATATATATATATATATGAGTATGTGTACTGAATATTTAGGTTTTGAACATATGTTATAAAAACTGCAGATTTTGCATCTAATATTAATGGAAAAGTTTGCAGTCTAACCAAGAACCCATTAAAAAATTATTACGTTTGGTCATTTGGTCAACTTTTTGGAAGTGTCTCGAACGGTGAAATTATCATCAGTACCTCTCTCCCCACACACATATAGACGCATATATATATATATATATATATATATATATATATATATATATATATATATATATATATCTACATGCTAAATTCGTCTCTGTGTGTGTTTGTGATCCTCCTCTTTTTTTCCATGTATATGTGTGTACCTTTGTGAATGCGTGTTCTCTGACTTCGTTTGTTTATGGTTATTTTGCCAAAAATGCCAGTATTTACCAAAATTACAAGGTTTGTAACGTTTCTATAATTTGTGGGCTTAGTATTTTTTTATTGAAATTCTGTGCCGAAATCTCAAATTGCTTTCGAGGTTTGTCTTTCTTTTAAATCTTGCATCAATTCTCCACCATTCTTCTTCTTCATAACAGTATTAGTATATTCGACTATTATTATTGATTGTATTAATGTTGTTTTCTTCTCTCATTCAGGTTTACAGCTGTTGTCTGTTGAAGCCTA
>OZ038493.1:107266711-107271711 GCA_964036315.1 Acanthosepion esculentum
GTTTCATCTGCAGGGAATATGATGACCTATGGCTTGGGGGATGCAAAACATATTCTCATTTTAATTATAATATTCACAAGCTTTCCCATATCTTAAAAGATTCCCAGTATTTAAAACTCGACCAAGCAATTAGTGAGATTCATCGATAATCCACTCAACACTAGGTATCAGACCTTCCCCCAGCCTAAACAAACTGGCATACATAATTCACCACCTCAGCATGGGAACATCACCTGCAATAAACCCAGATGCCAAGTCTGTACACATGTGATCACTGATAGTGTTTTCACACCTCCCGACACTCACACAATATTGACTTGTGACAGTTCAAATCTTAGATATTAACTTTTCTACCACAAATGCGAAAGAGGAAATGATGTCGGAGAAACAGGTACGGAATTCCGTTTTCGGCTCCATATCATTAAAAAAAATAGCCGACAGGAAAGACTCGGAACGGAGTTAAAGTAAATTTTCAAAACAGAATCACATATTAAAGGATTAAACATGGATTTGGATTTACTCAGAGAATATAGTTTCCACAAGCAGACTTCTAAAAACCCTACACAACCACAATCCAGACAAACCAAAATCAATTTGCTCAAAAATCACTTTATCATTTCTTTATGCACACGCATCCAATCATGCAATATATTTGTTAAGCAATATATTCCAGAAGTTGAAATACATTTATATTATTCGGTGAATGTTAAAATTATTTCTTGTATATATTTATTTCTTTAATTCATATCCCTGGATACGAGTGATACATGACAATTTGTAGCACTCTACTATCACTGATACTGACATTATTCCTTAATGGGTGCCGTATTAGAATAACTTAAAGCAAGCTATAAGAAGCCTATTCAAAAGCTACAGCAATTAAGATGCAAACAAGATGGCGAGGGAGCTAGGTAAATGATTGTCTGCACGTTTGAATCTGTTTCTTTAAAACATTAAAATTAAACTAAAACAGCATGGCTTCATCTTTCGGTTCACTCATTGTATTAGCATTTAACTAAACCGATTTCCTAGGTTTATACTTCATACAAAAGCAAAAAAAAGAAAAATCTTATTTCATTGAATAGAGTAAAATAAAAATTGTCTTTAAATTGTTCAAATGAAAGGTAAAATTGCAACAAGGTAAAACTGAACAAAAACTCGTCAATCATTTAAACAAAGAAAAGCGAAAGCTGACGCTAATTAACTCTAACGAGGCTAATTTTTAATATTTTTAAAAAGAAAACTTTAATTAGCTTATTTTCTTTCTTAGTGCATGCATATGTTATGCTGTGTTGGATGAGATGAGATACTTGAGGTTTAATTATTGTTTGTGAAGAGAATATAATTAAGCTGGAGTCTAAAGTGTTACAAGATATGGAAACGCAATTATTTAACGTCAACTTAATTGTTCCAAAGCATGCACATTTGTAGATATTTGCATCCAAGAAACTTCGACGTCATAAAGCTTTAAGATTCCGACAGTTGTTCTTGATTCTTTTACACTTGATGTTTTTATTGTCAATCGAAATGGCAGGTAAAGTGACACGTTTGAAAAGCAAATCTCTTAAATGCATTAATTCTGATGAGAAAATGAACTTTAACGTTGTTTGTCTAACTGGGTCTTTGAACATCAACAATCAAATATACAGAGACAAATATGGCGACACACATATACCGTATATATATATATATATATATATATATATATATATATATATATATATATATATATATATATATATATATAATTCAAGCAGCAAGAATTCATTCAAACAGGTTTCGTTAAATTTAGAGGTCAGAGAATGTAGACACTGACGATACTTGTTTTGTTTTTTATAATGACTGAAACGGTGAGGGTTTTTTCTTCTCTTGTGCTATGTTCCTTCGGGTCATGAGTGATAGTGGCACTTCACAGCTTCCTATCCTTTATAGCACTAAGCGATATATGTCTTAATACCACACCTATACACCAGCTACTGATACAACCTCGTTAGGTAGGTTACTCGCTTTTTCCTTCTGCACACCTTACTTTCAATATGCCTTGTGAGTGGCAAATCGTCAAAGTTATCTTTCTCATATTTCTCAGAAATTTCAACTGTCTCTAAATACAAGTCCTTTTTGTTTCCATTTTACTTAAAACTGCCTCGTTGTTCATATATTTCGATTATGGTATTCTCAGCATCCTTCTGTAGAACAGCATTTTTGGTGGCTCATGTTTTCTCTCCATCTGTGAAGATATTCTCTAGCATTCACTGTCATATACGAGAATTTATATCACATACCAGTTCAGCAGTCTTTTCTTTGTTTTCAGCGAAAAATACTGTGGTGTTTCCACTGAAAAAGATTTATCCTCTCCCACTATATAACAAAGAGTATACACGTAGCTGCTAACAGACTTTCTAATCGGCATAACCTTCTGGTAAATTGTTGAACAAATCTCTCTTTGGGATTATTGTATAATTCTTCGCCTTGTATATTTCTTATTAACATGAACAAAACAAGAAATTCGAACAGTTTATCCGCGATCTACAATATATACATGAAAAAATATAAGATTTCAGGTCTGCTATGGGTTAAAGTGCTCAATATCAAGGGTAGAGCGTATGTAAATATGAAATTGAGGATAACGCTCAGCGGTGAGTGTCTCATACTTAAACGCAATCTTCTCATCATGGGTGTTCATTTGGCTGGACTATATAGGCTGTTCATTGGTGCATTATGAGTAGAGGGTCTATTGTATTATCATAACGGTTACTGGGTGGGCGGTAACGGTTATCATTCCAGTTATTCTACAGGTGATTCAGTATAAATAATTCAGGATGCAAATGCAGTTATTTGTAGCAATTCCATAGTGCTGTTTGATAAATTAATTTAATCATTATATATGATTGATTATTATTATGAGATTCACTTGTGTTTGCGTTTATTTGTACTTCGTAATTATTTACTTAATGTCTATACTTATTAGCCTACACACATAATAACAACAATACCAATATCAACTATACCTTTGACGTAGAAATGGGCAGCTATGCTGAAATATAGGCATGTGCATCATCATTAAGGTAGCACACATCCTTAATCAAAAAGATATAGCTTATACAGGGACGACGGCCTAATAATAATAAGAAATTGCAACGGCAGAACTACAGATAAAAAAAGAAAAAGAAAAGAAAAATCTTCAATACATTAGGTTTTAAAACAGTCATAAAATCTAACCTAAAATAGTAAACTTCTTACATATAATATTGATTCTAAATAACAACATATACAAACCACACAGAAAAGCAAACGACAACCCTATATACATCAACAAAACTCCAACCACCCTCCCAACGAATTCAAGCACATACTCATATCCATAAACAAAAGAACATCAACAAATTTTAGCAACATAAAAATATTCAACGAAAACTAAGAAAAATATGAAAGAGCATTAAGAAATAGCGGTTATTCAAATAAACTAAAATATACAAATGAAAATAAACCAAACCCAATAGAAAAAGTAACATAATGTGGTTCACCCCACCCTACAAAAATACAATAAAAACAAAAATCGGAAGTATATTCTTCAAAATGATTGAAGAACATTTCCCTAAACGCAACAAACTGTCAAAAATCATCAAGAAAAATATAGTAAAAATAAGTCAATACTGCACGGACAAAACAGAAAAAATAATAACCAAACAATAAAAAAAGACAACAAAGACAATAATAACCACAGCAACATAAATCAGCAAAACAACAAATGCAATTGTCGAAATAAAAACAATTGTCCCCGTAACAACACATGCCTAACCAACAGCATAATATATAAAGCAAACATATACGCAGAAGAAACCTTTATAAGAGCTACAGAAACAACCTTTAAATAAAGATTCGATAATCACCAAACCTCATTTAAAACAGAAAATACAAAAACACAACACTATCAAAATAGGGCGCCAGATACTAATAACGTCCTCACCAAGATTAAATGAGAAATGATAAAAAAGCAGTCACACACAGTAACACTAGAAGAAACCTGTACATTGTGTCTGGAGGAATAATTAACAATCATCACCTTTAAGAATCAAAATAGCTTATTGAAAAAAAGGAATGAAATAATAGCGGAAATGCAAACATTTAAACAAACATCTACTTTGATACCTGAATACTAATATACACAGAAGAGAAAAAATATAATAAAAAATTCAATACCATCACAAACACAAAACACCATATCTAAATCTAATCCATAAAAACAAACATAATCCATCCAGAAAAGAGTAACCACAATATGAATAAATAATAACCAACTAAATAATACACAATCATACAAAACATATATAATCATCACAACTACACCTATTACAAAACGCAAAAAACACACACGCGCTCTTTACAACACTGACCATATCAACAATATAATAACCAACAAAATAATAGCCAATAACAGCAAACACAAAACACAAACAAATTACCACAACAACACTTTTTACATAATGGAAAAATACACAAATATAAAAAAGTGAAAATAGAAAAATAAATAAAAAGCGAGAACGCATATAGGGACACGAACGTACTAACAGGCACACAGATAAAATCACACCCGAACAAACATACATACACACAGAAAAATTCGAGCATAACCTAAACTAAATGGTCAAAAAACAAAAGCAAATAAACCAGAGATCAACGAAGAAGCACAGAGTTAAGGAACACACTAAACATAAACCAAATTGCAAAAATACAAAAGAATCAATTAATTGTTTTAACAACATCACCAACAAAAAGAACTGTTCTTTCGTACAACTAAACATAAAAGAATTATCAAACGAAAAGAAAAATAAAACACTCATACCACAATAAAAGCACAAAACAACAAGAGCATCCTAAGTAGAGTTAAATAATACAACTTCGTAAAAATACATATACAGGTAACACAAATATATGCACAAACACAAACACACAGACGTGCACACACGAACACAGAAATATACAAGTGCGGGTGAGAAAGT
>OZ038493.1:107276711-107334211 GCA_964036315.1 Acanthosepion esculentum
TGATCGTTCTGTCTTTATATATTGTAAAGTCCCATAAAATTGTTACAGATCCTATCTTTGTGACCGGGCCTGGGTGATGTTCATAGCAGTTTCCTTCCCGTGAAAATTACATATTTCCCAGTGCAGAAATTGGTCGGCTCTATCATATCGTGTTATATATTCAGTGGGTGCTAACACCGTGCAACTTGATACAAGATGGTCAATTTTTTCTGGATATTGATCACAGGATCGGATTTTGGTCTAACACAATTTTTCAGTATGTGTACTTGGTAATTTCTAGTTAAAAGTCATTGGCGCTGTGCAGCCAGAATAAGACCTTCGGTTTCAGATTGACCATGTAGAGGCTTCTCTTCCGATCGTTTCTTCATTTGATACATTGCCTTTGATTATTTTAGGTTATTTGCCGCTGAAGTAGGTGTATTACGGTTTATTTGCACTTCTTCACCCACTTGAAATTCCCTTTTGAATTTGTTGGTTTCCTTTATTACTGAATAATTTGTTTGTTTCTTTCATGTTCTCTGACAGATCATCATCCAGTCTTCTGTAATTTCCAGGTTTCTTTGAAAACCGATTGTCGTGGTTTTGTAATTTCCAGTTACAATAATCATCTGCTTCCTTCAGATCTGGACACATACAAATTATCAATATCAACCTTAAGATGATGCAGCGGTCGCGAGTGAAAAGACTAATGTCAGCTATGGTCCAATCTTCGAACTGTATTGTACCACAGGGACAACCAGAGTGTTTATGGATGATATTTTGTTTTGTGGATTCAACTCGGTATTTAATACCAGACTCATAACCCTGTAGTATCGTTTATGCTTTCTCTTTCATTTGTATATGTTGTATTCCATCTCCTTCGCTGACTCCTAGGTATTTATAGGCTTCTACCTATTCCAGTTCCCTAAACTTTGTAACAAAATTTAGATCTACGGTGTGTGCTTATGAAATTCTCCATTTCTTGAATGTAACCTTTGTACATTTATCTAATCCGAAATCCATATCTATATCATCAATGAAATATTTTACAGTATTGAGGAGATTCTTCAACTCATTGTTTTCTTTGGTAAAGAGTTTGACATCATCCATGTAGAATAGGTGATTAAACAATTTATTTTTTAATTTGTATCCATAGTTATTACTGTTTTGTTCATGCGAAAGGAGGATTAAGGACAGACAGAACCGAAGGGGCGACATGCTGTCTCCTTGTAATATTTCTCGTTGGATATTCAAACAATTGAATTGGCAGTACCATTGTTATGGTCTTTCACGGGTTTCATGTATATTTAAAGTAATTTAAGGATTTAATTGTGTGACACACTATCAAAGGCTTTACGGAATTCTATCCAAGATGTGCTAAGATTTCTACCTTTTTTCCTGCAATTTTCCAGGATCATTTTATTTATTAGGAGTTAATCTTTGCAACCATATGAATCTTTTCGATATCCCTTTTCTTCATGGGGAGTGATATTGTTTTCATCGAGAAAAGAGTAAATACAATTCGGCAGAACAGGCGTGATTAATTTATGTGGTGGAGAAACATGTTATTCGTCTATAAATGTTTGGATCGTCTGTTTCACACGTTTCTAATAGGAGATACGTAAGACCTTCAGTGATCCATTCTAGAATTTCATTGGAGTTATTAATTAGCATTGATAAAGTTTGCGCAAGTATTTTATGGATTGACGACAGATGATAGAGCCAAAATTTGGGTACCTTGTCATTTCCTTGGGATTTCCATTCATGGGACTTTGATTGGGCTTGCCTAACATTATTCTTGGTTATATTTTTCCATTATTGTACGGGTTGACCCTTCATTCTTTCTTCTCGTATGATTAACATTGCATTGGGATTATATACTTTTGGGTTTCTACAATTATTCTCCCAAAATGTTTGCCTTTATTCAATCAATCGTATCTTTTTGAGACCTATAATTGCTTTTCCAATTTCCCTGTAAAACTTTTTGAGGTCCATTTGGAATATCTGATTTTGGCTATAGAACCTACAACGCTTTTCATACCATCTTGTTCTCGGTGAATTTAATTACAATTTCTTGATTGGTAGAATTTCATTTACTGCTTTAATTTTATATTTATGTTGGATCTTCTTGTTTTTCAGTGTTGAAACATTTGAATTTATAGAAATCTCGTCTAGTATCGATAATTCACATCTGATTTCTTCAATTTCTCGCTTTAATTTTGCCTTAAAAGCGGGTTTTTTCTCCGTTGTTTAATCTTTTATTTAATTTTTGTTAGTATTATTATTGTGGCAGAGAACAGTATGCTAACAATATGACCCTGTGGTACAATCATGCGGAGCGCAATATTATTATCATGGTGCTCAGTTTGATAAGGATTATACCAGCCAAATGTGGACGATACAGTAACAGGTTTTGAAATAAAAAGGCACACAACCTTGTAGGTAGCAAACATTTATAAATATATTCAGGTCAGGTAACCCAGTTCACTCAGACGGTATCCGATTGAGAGTGCTGCCATGTATCTACGAGGGAAAGTCAAAAATTATCCGCACTCTCGTCTAAAGATAAGTTATAGCGAAATTGCGGACATTTTTTGACTTACCTTCGTAGATGACTCTCAAATTGCTTTGGCTTTATCATCCTTCAAACCTAAAAAAACAAACAATCATCTCGACTCCAGGCCATGATATTCCCTCCTTACTCCCGCTCATGACCAGAGATAGATGGTGCATCAACACCTCGGGATCATGTCCAAACTAATTAAATTCAAGTAACTGACAAGTAAATCTATGATGTTGAACAGCTTAATTACCATCTTAATTCCCTAAGACAAAACATGTACATATTAAAATCTCCAATCGATTAAGATAAGAATCCATAATAGCTACGTGTATAGTGTAACACGTCAATGCGTTTATTATTACTATTACTGTTATTATTTAAATCATCACATCACTTGTATTGATGGCAATTTCATGTCAGGATTGTTTTGGGGTTTTGTTTTTTTTTGTTTTTTATTTGTTTTTTTGTTTTGTTTTTTGTTTGTTTTTGGGTTTTTTTTGGGGGGGGGTCTTTTGTTTTTGATTTCCAAAGCTATCGTGGTTTTGTTCTAAACGGCTGCAATGCTTAGTTAGCTCGTTCAACATTTTCGAGTCTTTAAGTTTCCTTTGACGCAGCATTTTCATTAATAATTATTAGCTAGTTTATTTTTGTTACCTTTTAGTGCTTTGTTTGGGCCAATTTACATTCTGACGATCTGGATACTGTTTAAATACGCCAAATATTATGGACACTAGCTTCCCTATTTTATCCCAGGGCCGTTATCAGTTCTCATTTGATATCCCAAATTACCTTTTTCTTTTGGTTTTAGCTCGCGTTAATCTGATGCAGCTGCCTTGATATCTTCTCTGTTTCTCTTGCTTCTCAATGTCAGATCTGATCTTCTAGCCCGCTATGTTCTCAAAATCTCCGATTATTCTTTTCTATATAATCTAGTTCTAGATCTGATTCTTGTTACTATACTTGCAGGGTTGAACTCGCATGAGCAATTGCCGGCATATAACTACACGTACTCGTGATTTCTCTGAAAGAATAAATGATAAAGTTGTAATAATAAATGTTGTGAGGGAGCATATTTCCCTGCAAGCTTGGATTCGACCGTCGAGTGAAAGAAATAAAATACTCCTACATGAAGAGGAGTAGCAGGAAGAGCAGTAGCAGCAGCAACTTTTGCTGAAAATACTTATTCACGGCTAAACATTCTCTTCCCTAATTTCTATTCTACATCGTGTTTCCCTGTACCAAAAGGTAATAAAATTGTTGTTAAACCAATTCTGGTTTTCTACTGTTGTTTTTATAACTCAGTTACAATAATAAATAATACGGGAAAGTGATAAACATTTCTTGGCCAAACCGACTTCTCAAATTCTAACCAATACGAAAAAATCATGAATTTTCTTTTAAATTCTTTTGGTCGAAAGAAGAATTTTTCAGTATCTCCACATCGACAGTATTATTGTTAGTAATAGGGTTATTAAAGTTGTTTCCATATATAAGGTTATCTTTAAATGTTTGGTTTTCTCATCATTATAATTCATATTTTTATGATTTCTCTTAACATTCCAATAATTATTATTAGTAGTAGTAGTAGTAATAGTAGTAGTAGTAGCAGTAGTAGTATTGTTTTCTTCAGTTTTACTGTTTTATACAATCATTTACCAAGTCATTTGCCTGGACCTTTTCGTAAAATAAGTTGTTTTTTCTTATGGAGTTATTGGTAGTTTGTCGAAATAGATGAACAGTATTTAATAACACAATTTATTTTTATTTCATATATTTTTTCATTTTTTAACTCTTCTTAAGCACTCCTACTGCTCCTCTAACTACTGGAATCATGGTTTTGTTTAAATGCTGCATCCCTGTAAGTTATTATTATTAATTGTCATTGTTATTTTCCTAAGCCATTTTTTGTTTTGCAGTCAAAGATCATAGGCTGTTGACGCATGCCCAGAAACCGTCTTCAGTGTCTTCTGAAGTTCTACGCCCGAATGCCAACATTTTTTTCATCTTACCCATTTCCTATCCACCAGGCGCTTTGTCATTCCTTCAACCTACGCTCTATCTCTGCACGGATCCCCTTACACCCCACATCCTGCTCTTTAAATGCCTATTTGTTTGTCTTATTCTAGTCTGTTGTTATTAACGGACGCATGATGTCACATAATAAGACGAGTAAATATCAGAATATATTCAGCACTGCCTCATCGACCCTCATGGATGACAAAAACGAAAAATAATATAATAATCACTGTTACGCATTTCTCTTTTGGTGGTACAATCCTCTCCCTAGCTTTTTCCCTTGATCCCTAGAGTTGCTTTATTACGCTTATTCTATTTGTTGGTGGAACGGGTTGAGCTTGAAGAATGCTATGAATGTTTAAGATGGTAGGGGGTGACTACCCTCCTCGGTGATTGGTTGTTGTACACGTTGTCGTCGTCGTCATCAACGACATATCCCGCCGATATCATGGCTGATAACGTCTTTACTAAGGCCGCCATCTTCGGGCGACTGTTTTACCCTCTTTGTAAAAATATTTTCCTGTTTGTTTCACTTGTTTTGCGCTTGTTTGTTTGTTTGTTGGTTGCTTTCCTGCTGTTCATTTGCGTGTGTATCTGTCTGAATACACTTCCTGTCTATTTTAACTGATATATAAGGGGGTATACAAATCTGTAGACACACGCCTATGTGTATACACGTATCACACCCATACTTCTTCAAATGGAAATAAATACTAACTCTAAGATACAAAATATTGAATACGTATATGAAAACACTATTGTTATTATGAAAACGTTATTACATATTTTACATATTATTTAAAATAATAATCATAATGCTTTAATTGGGCACACGTATACAAATGTGTAAACCGGGTTTTTATAGAAATATATGAACAGTGTAAGATAAGGTGATAGATAGCCAGATAACGAGAATAAGTGATGTGAACAGATAGATAGATATATACATGCATACATCGGATGTAATATTAAAAATAAGATTAAACATCATTATCTCCAAGTATTCCAATGTTGCATCACATTTCATTAACAGAATTAAACTTTATGTAAGATCATTATCTTTCAGCATCTGTCTATATTTTGGGGGATGAAGTATTGTAATTATTTACACTATTTACATTGTTCCGACAGTTATCCTCATCTTTATTATTACATTTACGACGTTTCGGCCGTTGTACACGCCGGCCTTTTTCAGGTGATATAAGTTGGACTTTTGAAGCGAACCCTTTATTTAGTCCACATCTCCCAGTGGATATAAGCGTTGGCTGAAGTAATCCAGTGACTTGACCCAAAGAGTTGTGAGTTGAATACCTGGCCACTTGGAGAGTTGAGTCACTGAAGGGAAATTACTGAAACTGAGATATCCAGAAAAGGCATGGCATGTGGAACGAGAACAATCTACCCCAGTGGACTAAAAAAAAGTGTTCAGTTCGAAATTGCACCGTGTTTCACCTGATAAAAGGCCGGAACGTCGTGAATATGACACTAAAGATGACAACAGTCCGAACAATGTAAATAGTGTAAATAATAATTTTCTTTATATGTCTATAAAATGTATTAAATAAAAAAAAATATAAGATATAAATGGTTGTTGTCCACATGCTACTAAAATTTAACCCAATCTAGGGCGCTTTAGGTTATGAAAGTATTATGTGTTTTGTATTCGTCATAATGCTTAATTATGAGGCTTTAATACCATGAAAATAAAATCCATGAACCACGATGTATCTTTCCATATGTTGTTATAAAACATTATTAAATACTATAAATATTAAATACTTCTTACTATGCCTGCATCCTGTCATTTCGTCAGTTCTTTAATTCAATATCTGACACGGCTTGGAGAATATTATAACGGTCAGCTTTTATTCCTGACACAGTTTGCAAAACTTGGTCCATATATTTGAGTTCTCTTCATTAATGGCATTTTTATAAATGCAATCATTAAATTCCACATTACGGAGGATATTTATAATTGCGGGAATGAACTTCCATGATTTCTAAATTAGTTGTGGTCTCTTACTACGACAAAGGTTGTTCTTCCATTCGTTCAATTTCCGTTGAATTTATGCGCAAGAAAATGTTTGAGTAACTATTTATAGAAACGTAGGTTGGGAGACAAATCTAACTAAAAGTGTCTGAATATAATGACGGCTACGAAGGGTGATGTTTACCAAGCACCAGTCAGTCCGAGATATCTGGAAGTAATTATTCAAATTCTCAATGTTCATCCAAAGCCGAACAAACAGATTTGTGTCCAGCCTGTTTCAATTGCCAAAGTCACAAAATATATAGAGTAAAATATGCACTCATTGCAAGGAAGCAATGTTGCGCCAAGCCTCTAAAGGGAAGACCTTTTCGTCGTCTGAAAAAGCTTTTTATCACGATTAGAACACTGAGTAGGTGTCATAAAATAGCAGACTGTCTAGATACATAGAAATTCTGGATTAGCTACGTCGAATTATATATATATATATATATATAACATAAATATTGTCTTCTCTAAAAGTTAACTTTCAGAAATTTTCATATATATATATATATATATATATATATATCCAGTTGCATGGAGAGTTGTTTGTGATCTTAGGTTTCATTCTTTCGCGTTTGTAGATCGCGAAAGTGTGAATCCTAAGGTCACAAACAAATCTGCAGCATATGTTAGCTCCATCACGTATATTGAGCACTTTCTACTAATTACCAAACACATACATACATATATATATATATATATATATATATATATATATATATATATATATATATATATATATATATATATACACATACAACATTGTTCTGATGTTCACATCTTTTCTAACATAAATGTTTAAAACGTCTAACATAAACGTTTAAAAAATATACAAATTAGATCGTCCAAACATACTTCTCAAACTTAAAGAAAATATATTTGTACATTAAATGACATGAAAAAAATTCATGAAAATATAATGTTTCGAAAAAATATCCGATAATGTATTTCGCCCATTTCGGGCTTCATCAGATCATTTACCCAAATTCCTAAAATTTATTTGTTCAAAATGTCATATTCGACATCTCGATCATTTTCTTCGAATTGATCCTTCCGAATTTAATGAGATGAAATTTCAATTTGCGTTAGTAAAATTGAATGTGAATAATGAGTGTCAAATTCAGGTAAATTGTTTTCTCATTTGATTTTATTTAAGTTGTGGGCTTCCAATGAAAAATCATTTTCAGTAAATAATATAGCAACTAAATTTAAGCCAATTTGCTTGTAGCGTATTGCAGTTCTCATTATAAGCTCTTATTTCACCTCAGGGGGATTATTACTAAAACTAGAGGAAACATATTGATGGCAAGAGATATGATTGGTTTCTACGCGATCATGGCATTAACATTTTGGGATATCACTGATGTTTCTTTGGTGATATAAATTTTCATGATGTTGTCATTTAATAGATGAATGGATAGACAAACTCTGAAAAGTTTTAAAATATAGTTATTTTTTAAATTTTTTGTAGCTGGGTATAAAACATATTCCTTTCAATCAGAATACCATTAATCGCAAAACCATAAATGCAATTGAACGTACTAGAATATTTAGGCTCTATTAGAGAGCCAAATATTAATTACGTAATTGGACAGATGTTCAACAATGTATTGTATTCAAGAATATCCTTCTCATCATCATCGTCATCTTCCTTTAGTTCCGTTGAATCCACTTAGCGGCGTCGGTCAAACAGCCCTCAACAACACTAAGTGTATCTACAGTGATTTACATAAAAATTAAAGTTTTACTTAATAGAGTTGCTACTTCCACGACCAATCGGTTTTGTATTCGATATATATATATATATATATATATATATATATATATATATATATATATATATATCAAGTATGTGGTGCAGTTCAATTTACATTACAATGAATCATTCATACAGAAAACAGATATAGAAGTTAATGATAAAATGGCGAGAATACATCTTCGCAAACAATTTACTAATTAACCCCGAACCTGTAAATGAATGTTATGATCCCTGTTTATAAATTTCAGTTGAATAAGGTCTTTTTTTTATATATTTACGAGCTTTCATCTGTTCCTACAGATATCATCAGGTAAGAAAATATTTGTTGTTTTATAATTCAGGATGGTGATTTTAAAAGAAAAGAAAATTTGCGCGCAAAATAAATGTAACGAACTACGGAAATCGGTTGCGTATACTAAGAAAGATTATGCCGAATTAAGGTGACGAATAAAGATAAAATAATTTTATTATTTCTAAATTATTATAACTTTTACGTGCATAGGACTCTGAAGTCTAAATATCATACTAGCCTAAAGCCCGCCTGAAGAGCGGCTTCTTGGCTAGTATCATAATAAAATACAAAGTGCGATGGGTAAATTGTCACCGTGTTATATTTTTAATTTTGCGTTGTATGTTTTTGTTCACTGCACAGTATAGTAGGGTCAGTTGGACGAGGTCTTTGAGAAAAACAACATGATGCAATTCACCCCACCATAAATTTGGAAATGGCATGCTATACAGCTTGGCATTCGTGCCGGAACGTCCAATACAAACATTTCAGAGTGTTTGGATGACAGTGCAGAGGATTCGAAAAGAGTTGGATGAGTCTAATGGTGATTACGAAGGTACGGCAGCTCGGAAAACTCACTCTGATCGTTTTGATAAGAAAAGAACTTCCGAATTTGTTTGCGAGGGCCTCAGACTCAACATGGAGGTCAACATCGTGTGCCTTGAGGAGTTAGTGCTGCCCTGAGTCAAGATGGTGACTGCTGGAAGTCCCTATGTCTAGCAACAAGACTTTACACCATGTCACACAAGCATGGAAAACCGGTCATGATTGTCAGATAATTTCTTCGACCACATCACCCATTACATCTGGCCACCTAACTCCCCATACTGCAACCTCATGTTTATTATATTTGGTTGAGCGAGAGACCAAAAACTCCTTGTAACACCAAAGATGAACTGAAAGCAAAGATCATAGCAGCATTCACCAATTTAAACAGGGAGTTCGTTCAGAAGAGGTGCATGAGATTCCGAAGTCGTCTGGCGCCCTTGGTTGAAGCCAATGGCGATTTTATTGCATGAATTTACTCTTTAGTATTTCAAGATATTTTGCGTAATTTTGGTAAATATATGTAAAATGAAATGTTAGTGTTATTTTCATTTTTGCCTAATTTAGATGACAATTTATCCACCGCACCCTTTATAATATAATACTACTAATAATAAAATAATATAAAAATAGTATAATATATAATAATAAAATAATTTAATAATAAAAAATAATAATATAATACTATTAATAATAATACAATAATATAGTAATAATAATAATATAATAAATATTATATAATAAAATAAAATAGTTACATAATAACAATAATAATAATAATAGTAATAATAATAATAATAATAATAATAATAATAATAATAATAATAATAATAATAATAATATTAAAGCTGACAAGACTTCGTTCTCCAGCCTTGATAGTGTTCAAGGTGACGAATTATTCTCCATCCTTCAACCTCACTTCCACAGGCTGTATGTAGCAAGCCTCTCGCTGCTCTACCGTTATCCCAGGGAAAGTGCTCGGACGAACTTCATTGTCCCGCCGAGGGAAACCATCTCAGATCCCACTGGGGTAAACCTTCCCTGAACCCGCCGAGGGAAACCTTCCCTGATCCCGTCGAGAGAAACCTTCTGACCAGACCTCACACTCCAGCCTTGATAGAGTTCAAAAGCGTCTCCGAGACCTTGTGGTGACGAATTATTCTCCACTCTTCAACTCCTCTCCCACAGGCGGGATATGGCAAGGCTCTCGCTGCTCTACCGCTACTTCCATGGCAATTGCTAGGACGAACTTCATTCCCTGGTCCCGCCAAGGCAAACCTTCATGGTAAGAACACGCCATGCCACTTACATAGTAGCAAACCACCCACATTCCCTCCGTATTCCACTGGAGAGAAATAGGCTCTACACGAGCAGCTGTTTCTAACTGCTCAGTTGAAACGACTTTCAACCCTAAAATCTTAACCTATTCAAGGCTATCTATCCTCACCTATACCCACAAATGGCCTCCTAACATAACCCTCTACCTCGAGTGGCCCCCGGGCCTTGTAAAGAGTGACTCTCACTGTAAAAAATATAGTTGTAATCATCATAATAATAACGATCCCTTCCATGTGAAATAAGAATAAATTATGCAGCTAGTCAAATAATGGCTCAGTTTTTAGCTTTTGTTATGATTTACTGGGAGATTGATGTTCTCTTCTGCCCTATTGCCAAATATCTTTTAAATATTTTTGTTTCTGGCATACGACAATAGATGACAGCCAAAAGAATGACTCAGTCCGCAAGTAAATCGTTAAATCCATAACTAGCGCCCATCTTTGCTATTAGTTGTCTAATCATCTTAGAAATAAAATATTAACACATTGTCTGCACCGATGTCAATATGCATATCAGTAATATTATCGAGAAAAAAAACTTAATTCTGGATGTCGAATGTTGATTATCAAAAAAAGACATTCCTTACAAGTGGAAAACTAGCACAACACAATCTTTCTTCTTTTACTTCCATTTTTTGCTATTTTAGCTAAACTTTATAAATAATCTAATCCAATGTCTGTATTTTAAACCGGTGTGTCAGATCCGTGCTCAAACCGATGGGAAAAGCCTGGAATTGACCTGCTGATTTTCAAGGCAGATAGACCCCCTCTACGATGAAAATTTGGCAGTATAGTCTTCTTTCTCCTAATTTTTACCCACTTTTACTCTTGTGCCAGACTAAACTAAATTCAATGAATGTCAACATTTTTAAGCTTATCTTAGTTTGTCAAAGCTGTTTGGGACCCACTACATTACTACAGTAGCAGACAAGCTTGCTAACCACTACCCAATGCTAAATGGCCCTAGGCTTTAGGAATATCAGTTTTGCGTTTTTGAAAAAAATAATATAGGGCATGTTCAACGCAGATCGACCATACGAAAGATAAGAGTGATAAATGATAATATTATGAGATACAAAAGCACAAATATATGTCCCCCTCATTCTCCCTCCCCCTACTCTGGTCGCATTTTCTTATTCCCTGGTCGACACTGGTGGTCTCAGCACCCCTTGATTTGTTATCTTCATTCCGTTCTTATTGGTTCCTTTACCGCCGACAGAGATCACTTCCTTCTGAGTTTCGGTTTCTACTTCTTCTTCTTTTTATCCTGACCCTTTGAGCTTTCCTTTTTGTCTGCTCGTTTCTTTCAAATATTCCTCCTCCCTAAACCCTATTTTATTTATTTTGGATTCTCTTTGTTCCTTTGTCCCTTGCTTTTCTTAATGAACTCGTCAAACAGCAGCCAAATTTATTAAAATATACACACACAGAGAAAATGAAAAATGTTAAATAAATATCTCCAGAATAAGATATGTTTCAGCGTGGAGCTTCTCACAGATCGTTACTATTGTAGCACAATACGTACTTGTGACAGATTAAATTTTTTAAATACTAGATTTAGCCACGTTTCTCTCTCAATGTAGTTCCCATCCAAAGCTAGATTTTTAATTGTTCAATGTATCACAGAAAATTAATAGTGCATTTAATTCTGGTTTCCATATTCATGGCCTCGTGTCAGACTAACCTACAGCAAGTAATTTTCCTGTAGTCTACCTTATTGCTGAGACAAGTGAATATTTTCTTTTTATTAACACGATAATTTGAGATGCAAATCATTTTTTCAAAGTAGAGAAGCTCATTCAACTGAGTGATAAGCGTAACATCTTTTATATATATTATTTCATAGAGAGATAGACTTAATAAATATGAATTTTGATAATGAGTTGGTAAAAAAGAGACCGCGGTTGTCTAAATTGAACTCTTGTTTTGAGTGGCGTTACTGTAGCCTTGTGCCAAACTAAACCAAGTTTCGTGAATAAAAAAGCCTACCCCGTATTTGTGAGAGTTGCGTACTTCATTTAACTTCCAGGGTTTAGCATTCGAATCCAGGAGAAAAAAACGAATTTCTATTGTTAATATTTAAGACAAACATGCTGTTACAAGAGATAGGCGGAAACAATCTCTTAAGCAGGTCGCGTACTGAATTAAAATAAACTTACTAAATATCATATATAAACATAGTAATCGAGCTATAAACAATTTCATTTATTTCAACCGTCTGTGCAAAGAACGGAAAAATGCTAATACAGAAAAAATTTTCGACAAAACATGACTTCCTTTTCCTAAATGTCTACTATTTCGGCCAGAATAGTTTCAATAATTAAACACAACATAAAGGGCAGTGAAGTTTTCATCCCATACCCTCCCTATTAATTGAATTATGGTTATTATTAATTTGGCGCGAATTTTCCTTCCATATTATTTTTGTTGTTTATCAGAAGGTATGACGCCCATTAAGCCAAAAGCAAATGTTAGAAATAGTCATAAATTCTTGGTAGGCTTGAATTCGTATCCCATATCATTGAAATCTTGCCACTTGAAATTCAATCTTGCCACATACAGCGTGGAGGGGGGGTGACAAATATTTGTACACTTACATTTTTTTTTATTTATTGTATTTCCAACTAATAAATAAAAATACTTTTCATATGATTAACTGCACACAGATGCATAACTAAATATGCATGGAAAACAGAAAAAATTGATTTAATAGAAATCAATCACATTTATCTATTTTAATGGATGAAAAATGTATTCGTACAATGCAAATTTCAGATTTTAAAACATTTAAATTGCTTTAATATTCTAGATTATTTAAGTGGAATATTCTAGAATGTTCCAATAATGTTATCAGTAGTTATTTTTGTCTAAAAATATAAACAGAACATCCTGTAATTGATATTTGTTCAAGATGTTATCATCATGGCAAGAGGTAATGAATTAACAAATTCGCAAAAAGAACTGATTGTTAAGCATTGGAAAGAAGGTAAAAGTTAGAGGAAAATCTCAGACAACCTGAATATTCCATTTACGACAATTCGTTCAGTCATTGTAAGGTATAAAAAAATCAAAACTGTTGAAAACCAAAGAAAAACAGGAGCTCCACGGATAATTTCTTCAAGATCTTCAAGGAAATTAATGCATCAAATTAAACAAAATCCAATGGTTGCTCGTCAAGAGTTTCAGGATGATTTGCTTTCATCAAGAATCTGTGTCACTAAACGGACAATAAGCAATGAAATTCATCGGAACAATCTAAAGTCACGCTCCCTTTGGAAAACTCCATTGATATTGAAAAGACACAGAAATGCCAGATTGAAAATCGTTCGTAATCATAAGGATGAGGAAAAATCGTATTGGCAAAGAGAATTATGGACTGACGTCACCAAAATTGAGTTGATTAACGAAATTCTAGAAATCATGTATAGAGCAAAGATGGTGATGTCTTCAATAAAAAAAACACAGTTCCAACAATGAAATTTGGTAGTAACAGCATCAAGGTTTGAGGAATGTTTTTGTGCAAAATGTACTTACTGGCAACATATTAGTAATAGATAGTAGAATGAATGCCGCGGCATATCAAAATATCTTGGAAGAAAATTTAATGATTTCAGTTGAAAATCTTGAACTTCCTCTTGATTGGATCTTCCAAGATAATGATCCTAAGCACACTGCACAATCTATGAAGAAATGGCTTGCTGAAAATAATGTAAATATCCTGAAATGGCAAAGTCAGTCCTGAGATCTAAACCCAATCAAAAATCTGTGGCGTTATTTGAAAATTCCAAACCAATCGAGAGCTCCAACAGACATCTCGGATCTGAAGACCAAATCCGAAGAAGAATGAAACAAAATACCAACTAAAATTTGCAAATCATTAACTGAGAACTACAAGAGATTGGTGGCTGTAGAAGTGAATAATGGCTATTCTATAAAGTATTAAATGAAGATTATGTATTCTTTTTTGTATTATACGAATACTTTTTCATCCATTAAAATGGATAAATGAGATTTATTTCTATTAAATCATTTTTCCTGTTTTATATGCATATTTTCTTATTATACATCTGTTTACAGTTAATTATAGGAAAATTATGTGTATTAATTAGTTGGAAATACAATAAATTAAAATTTGTATGTGTAGGAATATTTGCTTTCCCCCACGGTAACTACATTCTTCCTTATCCTCACTATATTGTTTCCACCTAATACAAGCAGATATAGTAGTTCTTACTCAGCCCAATTTATTAGCCGACACACTTTCAATATTATTTATTAATTTTTCTTTAATCTTTAATTGCTTTTTTCATCAAAACACTCAGGTCGTTTTATTTCCAATTCATTATGTCCATTTAATGGCGGTGAAATGTAAATCGACCAGCGTTTGCCATAAAATCAAAACAAAAAACAAAAAAAAAACAATCACTGATAACATTTGTTGAAATTTTCTTTTTTTTTACTATTATACATTGATTCTTACGACGCTGTTTGCTGTCTTTATACTTGGAGTACATGCTGATAACGAGACTGAATCAGTTCATTCGTCTGCGATTTTCTTAGATCATTGGTTAATAAGATAGTCATGATTTCTTTCAAATGCCCAGGATAGAGCGTGGCGTTAATTTTGGAATTAGAATAACACGTGGTCCTTACTACAACATACAGTTTTCTCCAGCAATTTCAAAATTGGTTCTTATAGAAAGAAATTTCAAAGATTACTCCAGTAGACTAGCGACACAATGTTTCGATCGCACTCATCTCCAGTTTTCCGCAGGTGTTATTCACATACGACGACTTTTGGAAAATGCTGAACAGAATCGTATATCTGATCGATCGAGATTTCTTTTTATGCCACATTCGTTGCTCTTCCTTATGAAGTCGTAACTATCATTTTTCCCTTTAATATAGTAATAGATCTTAGCCATAGCAAATCTGATTAACTTTCTTGGAAGTCGCCAGTTCTTGGGTCAGAACGTACAGAATTATATAACGGCACACAGAAGACAAACATTGGCTTTAGAGCCATGAAAATTAATTCCCATTATGAATTCTAAATTAGGGGTGGTCTCTTACTACGAGGAAGATTGGCCTTCAGTATCGCTCAATTTCCGTTGACCTTATGTGTGAGAAAATGCATGAGTAAATATTTATAGAAACGTAGGTTGGGAGACAAATCTAACTAAAAGTGTCTGAATATAATGACGGCTACGAAGGGTGATGTTTACCAACCACCAGTCAGTCCGAGATATCTGGAAGTAATTATTCAAATTCTCAATCTTTATCCAAAGCCGAACAAACAAAATTGTGTCCAGTAAAATTTGCACTCATTGCAAGGGAGCAATGTTGCTCCAAGCCTCTGAAGGGAAGACCTTTCCGTCTTCTGAAAAAGCTTTTTATCACGATTCGAACACTGAGTATAGGTCATAAACTAGCAGACTGTCTAGATACATAGAAACACTGGATTAGCTACGTCGAATTATATATATATATATATATATATATATATATATATATATATATATATATATATATATATATATATATATATATATATATATATATATATATATATATATATATATATATATATATATATATATACGTGTTCTTAGTACTGTGTATGTTTTCAACTTTTTAACCTTAAATGAACAAATATGTTCCTGCATACATACATTGAAAAATCCTCAAATATGTTCATGTGTGTACAAAAGCATGCTTGTTATTGTCACAATCTTTCACCGCCTGCTCATCGTTACTGCTTCCCTCTTTCATTTTCAATCGGGGTGTGGTAGCAGCCAGCCGTTCATTAATTACGTCAAAAGTAATGGTAATTAATGTCACACACACACACGCACGCGCGCACACACACACACACACACATATATATATATATATATATATATATATA
Source organism: Acanthosepion esculentum (assembly GCA_964036315.1). Lineage (NCBI taxonomy): Eukaryota > Metazoa > Mollusca > Cephalopoda > Sepiida > Sepiidae > Acanthosepion > Acanthosepion esculentum. The sequence continues at coordinate 107,293,141 of OZ038493.1, forward strand.
TATATATATATATATATATATATATAGCGGGAAGGAAGAAAGGCGGAGATTTGATAATTAGCAAATTACCTACCGTTTTTATTTTCACATCTCTTACACTCGGCTTTATTTTTTCTTAACGTTAATCAACCATTGTACACAACGGTATGCTACCAAATGTCCGAATAACAATTTATTTTTCGAACATATATAAGTTCTGGAATTTTATATAAATGCTTTGTCGTCGTTACTACTTCCAATGAAGTGACATACGAATTACTGGTGTTGACTGCGTCTTCAAAGTTTTCTGTTCAATCACCTTTTTACAACGTATTATCAAGACTCGTATACCTATTATTAGCTACTGATCAATTCAAACATAGGCTCATTTTGGTCTTTTTTATTCTTTGCATTTCGATCGTTGTACCTTCCATTATTTTTCATGTCCATATTCAGTGATCCCATAATTACAAATCCAACTATTCAATCCACGCTTCGCATTTTAAGAATATTAATCTATTCATCTGAGTTGATTCCTACATAGGTTATCATCTTTCTCTCGTCCTACTGAATCAGAAGATATAACCATTACTGTATGTATGTCACGGCCACTAGCTAACCAGCTACATAACAAACGCTTAACCAAAACAGAGGAGTATTACGTTGAAGGATTTTGAAGCCTTAAATATTGACTATATGTGCATTATTTGCAGTTGGACTAATGTCCCACATCTTTGCTATTAGTATCTTAACGATTAGGTCGTCGTACCTGGCGGCTTTCTTCAGGTGTCTGTCAAAAAGAACGAGAAATCCCTATAGAGGAACAGCTTATCGAGAATAATCTAGCCCGGTAGATTAAATAAAGTTTTAAATTCCCGAGGGTTACTCGGATCGACAAATGCCTAAATATGGTAAGAAAGCCCAACGTAATAGCAAAAGGAAAGATATTAGTCAGAATGTAAATAATATGCAAAGTGATGAGTCCTAATAGAATAAATTCAAACAGAAATAGTATTGTTTCCTAATAACTTCCTAGTATCCCATCTTTGTTATTTTTGTTAATAGGCTTCCAAAATCGCACCCTTCGCTTCGTTATTCTTCGTCGAAATCATCTGGAAATATTTTATCTTTTTCTGTCTGCATAAAACAGATACCTACCTAAAAAAATTTTTGTTGTTGTTTTTTAAACGAACAATATGAAAATACAGAATTGTACACACTGAGAATGGCTGAGGAACGCAGCTGAATACCAGCTAAGAAAAAAGATGTTAAATATAAGTATCAGAAAAGTAAACTATGTAAGTCTTATTGCGACTAGTAACAATCCTTTTCTTCATGTGAGTTCATAAAATAAATAACTGTACATAATTACACATCTGTATCTACCAGATCGATTTCAATTGAGATCATAGTCATCACTGTGAACTCTAGGAACTTGTCGATGGCTACATAATATGTGTTCGCCAGGGTTTGAATTCAGAGATGTCAACCAAACCTAGAGATCTGCTATTTAAGCCATAGCTAGGGAAGAATCGATAGATTCGTATTTTTATAAGCGTATTTCTGCGGAAGTAAATGTAACAATCTCGATCGTAATTCGAACTCGGTTTTTCGGGTTCTCGTTCCGAAACGATAAATGTTACAGCGCTTGTACACCATAAACATCCTAATTTAACATAACGTCGTTATATTGAGTCTAATTTTGACTTCGACGGAGAGAAAACTGGAATAGAAATTCTTTACTGAACTCAAATTTCTCCAAATATGTCTATCAGAAAATAAAAACTCGAAACAGGAAACCATTTTAATAAGTTCGATAACCACATTATTTATATATATATATATATATATATATATATATATATATATATATATATATATATATATATATATATATATATATATATAATTGAGTATTTAGGCAGCAATCCCTTATTTATACATGTTTCATTAAAGACGACAGACCAGGTACTGTGATTAAGATTTTTATTTAATTCTTCTTCGAACAAGTGTTTTCTTTTCTGGAAATAGAAACTGTACAAGTTCTTTAATTCCGAGAACTTTCGTCTATACTTTTAGCCATTATCAAGGATGATTTTACTTTTACTTTTTAACTGGGTGTATGGGTTGTGCATAATTTTCTGTAGTTATTGCGATGTTTTATTTTCCGAACACAGCATATTATGGCCGTGTTTGTAGTTAATATTATTGAGTGTTGGCTTTTACTTTTTTATTATTAAAGCTTCCATTATTTTTAAAAATGTTTTACATGTGACTGAGGCTATTATGCTTGTATTTTCTACTAGTATGTACTCGTGTACATATATATATATATATATATATATATATATATATATATATATATATATATATATATTGAAAGAGTAAGAGAGAGAGAGAGATGCCCACATTTTCAAAATTTCGTGATCAATCGGATTATGATATCAATAACATTTATCGTTCAATAGGTTAATGTTAATCATAAAATTTCTTTAATTTTTTTTCGGAATTGTTTTAACTTTTGCCTGCATTCTCTGTCCATTATCATTATAGACTTCGTCAAAATATTCAATTAGGCGTAAAAATGCAAATTTCCTGTGAAGTTTATTCAGGAATTTATAAGTAAATGGAAATTACCACAGTAACATGAATTCTTAACATTTTCAGAAAATTTCGGCAATTTTCTGTACGAACTTTGGGGGAAAATGAATTTTTTCTAGTCAAGTGTATATTTAAGCGTTACTGACAATGCAGTTTCTAATATAATCATCTAAAAGTCTAATACATGTATTGTTTTGGGGTTATTCCTTCTAGGCGAGGAGGATGGCCTGCACCAGTTGTTTAATTTGGAGATCAGCTAATGTTCGCTGAATATACTCTTTTGTTCCAATTTAGTCAAAACGAATAATCTTTCAAAAGTATAACTACTAAGTTCAACATTATTCGGAATTTCCCAAAAGAAAACATTCAAAAAATACAATTATGCATGTTTTATTAGTATTTCTTACTTTTCATTTTTTGTATCTTTTGGTCACAACTATCAACAAAGCCAGTAAACAAGACAGATATTCAACACCGTTAGAAACGCATAAATTAAGAGGAAAGTAATTCTATTCAAAAATTGATAACGGTTGACAATGGTTATAAAATTCAAGATAATATTAACACACAGTATCATTCTATATTATTAAATTTGATTTTCTGAAACTTTGATAAAAGTTGGTGAAACGGTAGAGAAACTCTCAAACACAGAATTCCCGAGTAAGAAAAGAATATGCGTTTGAGTAACTTTTATTTCTTATTCGTACTTATTAATAACGATGGTAGAATGATGGTCAGAGTAATTTCAATGTAAACAAGTAAAATTACGATGAAATACTTTCAAAAACTAGTAACTGACAATGCTTCATCTAACTTTAATAACATTACTAGAATATTAAAATGAAAACTTACTTAACATTTCCTAAAGCCCAATTCTAAAATGTTGCCGCCTCAAATACATTCTCAATGGTTTGCTATATCAGTACGCCAACGTCTTGACTTCGACATTGTTTAAAAATTATTAATGTTCGATATTTTAGTGTAATCTTCATTATTTCGATTTGTCTTCATTCCGGTCTTCTGCTGTTGTTTAGCTGCATATCTACAATAGATCTATCAAGTCATAAAAATAATCAAACGCAAATCCGTTAAATAAAAAACAAAAAATACAAATATAAATCAAACTTTAAATTTTAGAAACAACAAAAAAAACAGTATCTTGAATGATATTCAAGGAACAATAAAGTCTGTTCTATTCGATATATAGACATATGAATATATAAGCATTTCTTATTCTTCCCTAACAATTTTTCAGATCAGGAAAATCTGGTTTGAGGCTAATTGCACCTTAACAATCTGCTTTCTGACAGCCACCACCTCTGCACATCTTATAGGCCACTTGAGGTCACGTACCTGATAACCTAGCTGATTAGAAACGACGACCTTTTTTACCAACTATAAAAGTAAATGCCTAAGGAAGGATGGCAGGTATCCGTTTGCAATAATATTAATGGTCGGGCTAGCGACATTAATATTTTAGTCTTTGGGCAGAATCGTACAGTTATTTTGTTCGGTTCGCTTCATAAAAGATACAAGTAATAATGTTTGTTTATATGTGCATTTGTACACGACTGCATATATACGAATATATGTTTGAAAAAATACATTCACACACACACACACACACACACATATATATATATATATATATATATATATATATATATATATATATATATATATATATATATATGTATATATATATATATAATTCCTCACAGGTAGCACGACTTGGAGTTTCATGCACAACGCAATCTTCAGATGCTAAGTAGAGACTGACCTTTACATAATTTAAATTTTAATAAAATTATCTCGTTAACGCAATAGCGGCGCAGTCAATACGTAGATTAGTGGGTTTTATTTTTTTTAAATATTGTATATTTGAAGTAGACTGGGATTAATGTTTTAATTTTGTATTGGGTGGGATTTACGTTTTATACTTAAAATAATCATGAATTAAAAAGTTTTATTTTATATTTAAAATAAACGGAGATGAATTCTATTTTTTTTAAATTTTGTATTAAAATACACGCGCCTAAAACTATGTAAAAACTATATATACTTGACATAAGATAAGTTAACAGAAGAAAAAGAATAGGAAAGTTTATAATCTACAGTAGAAAATAATCTGGATCAACGTATTTAGGCCTACATGTGACCATCAATTCATTTCTCTTGTTTAATACGTTATGGTTATTTATTCTACAAGAAATAAATTAGATCTATCGCTTTTCCCATTGAAAGATTTGGTTTTAGCTACGATATCCCACGTAATAATGGGTGAGATTTCTTTAAATGCCAGAAATCTTTGGAGAGAGCAGTGTTAGTCATGTATCTTATTTTGTCTAAAGTTATTCGATGGTGATAGGAACGAAATTTCCAAGGGTTTTCAGTGGAACCAAAATAAAATTTGACATCGGAACGTACGCTAGCTCGGTATACGATATTATCCGTCAAACATTGGCCGTTTAAGGGACACGTCGTATTTTTAGTAAATTGATTAAAGTTTTTTTTTTTTGTTAGACATCTATTTATTAAGTATAATATTGTTATAATGGGAAATCGATTTTTCCACGTTTCTATGGGTAATCTTTACATTATTTTTGTTAAAAATCTTCTCTAATGTTGCAGTGATTAAAGTGTTTATGAATTAAATTTAGGAAAATTCTTCCAGTATTCATTTCAACATTACGATTATAAGGGGTGGCGTTAAACCATAACACATTACGGTATCTGTTTATTTTTACCTTTTTTTCTAAATATTCTATATTTACTTTACGCTTGCTTAGTTCTAATGTTTTTATATATTTGATTTTATTATTAACAAATATTTCTTTATTGTTAGAGTTGGTAGATAATCTAAATTGGACGGATTTATGCAAACTATTTAAAATAGTAAATGGATGATTGGATATATTGTTAACGTATCTGTGGTTATGCAGATCATTCGTATACGGTTTGTAATAACTAGTCACATCGAGAAAGTTCATCACTTCAGCATTGGAAGTTATTGGTAATTTTTAGTTCGTGATCTTTGAAAAAAATTAATCAGTTCCTTTCTCGATCGTTCTATGTTTCTTTCTTGAACTTATTTTACGGAGGAGAATTAAAGTAAAAAGTAACAATTAAAGTGTCCATAATGTCGAAAAGAAATCTTTATAACAAAATTCCAACTAGCTGGCATGCCTCAGCAGAATCAAATGTAACCATAGCAATGTTAAATCCTGCATTGTTTCTTTTAGTACACAGACAACTATGTAATATAGTTTTTGCGCCTGCTTTATGATTTATATTATGCTAGCCAAAATCTTATGCATAAATGATCTACCTAAGAATAGACTCCGATTATTTATGAATAGCTATGCTGAAGATACAAAGGTCATTGGTTGCACTACCAAAACTCGCGATGACTAGAGATTGGCAGCTGATCTCTAACTTCCCAGTGGGGGGGAAGCTGGCTAACTGCATTCAATGCCTCTCTAACCAAACTCATGATATTCTATCCGCCGATCGGATCAGTCACGATGAATGGATGTTCTCTCAGGGAGGACCCGTGGATTGAGCAACTATTGGGTCTCAAGTGAAACTCGCTAAAGAGGCAGGAAAAATAGTATTTTCCATGTACCGCTCCAACAAGTACCTGATACCTTGTACCGCCTCTACCATTACAAGAGCCAGAGCAGATATAAAATGAGTATTGCTTTCATATATGGGCAGGAGCTCCCCAGTCCTCAATTTCCGGTCTTGATAGTCCAAAAGCGTCTTCGCTTCCTTGTGGGTGATGAATTATTTTCCACTCTGCTATCCATCTCTCACAGACGGGTTTGTAGCCAACTTCTCACTGTTCTATCGCTACTTCCATGAAAAGTTTTCTAACGAACTATATTCCTTAGTTCCACCAGTTATAATCTTCACGGCTAGGACCCGCCGTGCAACGCACATTTTAGCGAATCACCGACATTCCCTCTGTATTCCATTGGTGAGAAGTAAGTTCTATTCAAGTACCTTCTCTCGCGAACACACTATTCTGTGAAACTCTCCCAAAAAGTTGTTTTTCGAATCACTACAATCTTAACCTGTTCAAGGCGTGGGTTAACCGTTATCTTCCACACATATCCACATGTGCCTCTTACACTGTAATCATCTACCTCACTTTAAGGCAAAATAGTGCAATGGCTTGCTGATTATTTTTGCACTAGGGATATTTAGTTTACCCCGTCCCTCCTCTTCAAAGTTACTTTGCCAAATGGAAAAGCAACTCCTACTCGCAGGCTGGCGACTGACCGAGGGTTGGTTGGTACAAGTGGGTTGGGGATAGGCGTTCCTCTTCACCGACCGGGTCGGGAAAACCTTCCGACTACCGTCCATTGTTTAACCGGCAGGTCGATAACGTTGACCGGAGTGTGGCGGACGCAAAGCCCATGTTACTTCTTGGAGCTATGTGTGAGAGTTGGATGTAGGCCGAGGAGCAGTACAGTTCGACATCCCATTTCACCTGTTCACAAGTACTACCACTGTCGATACACCATATACACACACACACACACACACACATACACACACACACACACACACACACACACATATATATATATATATATATATATATATTTCCCGAGTGTAGCAGCAAAAATATCCAAATCGTGTAACACCAAATGTGTCTAATTGTTAGATTAAGCTTTGAACCGTTGTATCTTAGAATTGAAGTTTTTATAACACTATTCGACTCTACTTTGAACAATAAGAATGTATTTAGCTCTAAGTTGAAAAGATGAACCATCTTGCTGTTGTGACCTTCTGGTCCAGTTTTTCTCTATACTGTTCCCTCTTTTTAAAACTTATTCACCATTCTCTTTATGGTTCTTGAATGGACTTTGAAGATGGAAGCCAGAGTATGAAGTTTGGTACCATTATTGAAAGACTTAATGATGCTTTTCCTCTCACCATTGCTCAGTTGGTAAGGTTTAGTGGGTCTGACACAAAACGATCTTAACCTGTTCTCTTTCTAGCTGAATATCTCAAACGCTTTTTCAGTGATTCTTTCGACAAATGGTATCAAGATGGCTAAACGTCTTATCTGAAAATCTGGAAAAAAAGAAACTGTTTTGTGTTTTTTTAGATATTAAACATTTTGTATATGGATAATTATCCCATGCTGTTACACGATTTCGATATTTTTTCTGTTAAACCCGGTATATATATATATATATATATATATATATATATATATATATATATATATATATATATATATATATATATATATATATATATATTTACACACTCTCTATCTCCGATATTGAGCACTTTATCCCATAAATATAGCACACCTTAAGAGTATATTTCTTCATATATATATATATATATATATATATATATATATATATATATATATATATTAGTAAAGATACGTATTTTATATATATCAAAAACAGTTCATTACATTATATACATATATCTCTTGTATGTTAAATACATACTAATCCTTACGTGACATATGCTTTACATATTTACATTAGCAAAAGTTATGACAATTACATTTTTACAATATTTGCAAACATTTCAACAAATACGTTTGAAAATTTATTAAAAAATTATTTTAATATGATGGACGGAGAAGGATTCACTACCTTAAATAATATAGACTCAAACAATGTGCCGTTGTCGGCTTTATCTCGTATCCAAGAATTTAATTTCTTCTTTGTTGATCGCTTCCTTTATGATGATGGCGTTGATGACTAAATTACAATAAGTAGAAGCTTCCATTTTAAATGGCGTGAATAAGTTTAAGGTGGACCTCAATTTGCCAGAAAGTGACCCACACACTTGCTTTCATGACCTTGCTCTGCGGCACATATGGAATGAAACTTATAGAATCCAGTTATGAAACTGCAATGAACTGCCATTTAGAGTGGCGTCTGCTGTAGCAGATCTGTCATGCGTAGCCCTCTACCTCCGCTGGTTCAACAGCTGAGATCGGTTGTCATCGTCACCCGCTTGTACCACTCTACGGTATTTTGAGGTTGGCCACGTCTAATCTGGGTCCTCGTCTTCGACCTTGCCGCCAAGGGTGGCCTTAACAAGAATTTAGAACTCCCGACGACATCGCATTCAGAGTCATTGAAACACACAAGCCCGTCCAATCCGATAAGGAGAGACCTTCAGAGGTACGTCTAATAAACAACGTGTAATAATTTAGGAAATAATCTTTGTTAGCAACAAAAACAATCCCCCAGTAAATTCTATAAGTATGCATTCGGTTCAAGCACACTTCAGCTCGTATTTTTTATTCATTTTCATGGAAAATCTTTAGTTCGTTCAAATTACTAGGTGGACAAGCATCGGCAGAAATTTTAAATCTAGTTTCTGTCTGTAGTTTCACTGAATCATTTGAATGGTTTTTTTTTTCTTATGTTCAAGGTGTGTTAATTATCTTTGTCCTACTGAAACACTCAATGTAGCTTCATTTTAAAATCTTCACTGATGTAAGTCGCTTCTTGCTTAATATACAGGAAGAATACTTTCCACATATACCTCCCAGAAATACCTCCCTCAAAATTGTAAGACATTAGCGCCAATATCTAGCTTATGTCATACCATTATGTGGGTGGTATTTGTGGGAGGTATACGTGGGAGATATTTCTGCCACACCTGAATTTCAGTGCATGGGTTTATTCATTATTTGATGAAAAATAGCCTCAGACCACATAGCTCTCTTCTGGCTTCACAGATTAGACAGTGTTCCCTGGTTTGAATTCTTCATGCAGCTTGATGTGTGACTGTCATACGGAAAACATTGCAGAATAACGTCGAGCTGTTTAGAATATAGAAATTGACATTCTCCTGTGGCATCAGTTTACCACATTTATGAATAGGTACTGAATACCTTTGCTTCATCCTCTTACTCATATGACGAAGAGAAAGAAAATATTACCCAATTATCCGAAATTAAAGTTTTTCCATCAAAAAGGACATACTTCTGTTATCGCAAGAATGTTGACTAAGACACTCAACATACAGTGTTGATTTTTATGTCCACACTGTTTATGTCTACAAACATTCTATCCCAGCGTTTACGAGTATCCACTAAAAATAACGTTTAACGTAATAAAATTAGGTCGAGTTAAAATTTGAAAAAAATTCCAATATTTCATTAGAGAATATATATATATATATATATATATATATATATATATATATATATATATATATATATATATATTAGTTGGATTGATGTGAGTTTGTGACCCTGGGTTTCACGCTATTTGCGATCATCGGATAAACTAATTAATTTTTAAATTTAGGATTTATATATGGTTGCGTATATCGGTGTTTTTATGGTATTGGGAGGAATTATCGTCGGAACGCCACTCATACGTACGCAGACATATGCACACGCACGTTCACGCATTGCAGCTCACACAAGCATAAACATAACTGAACAGTGTGGGACTGGGTGTATATGCACATCCACATGTCGTATATTTTAGCATAATATTTTCAAACTGCCGATCAAGTAATCGCCAGTTCATTTCATCACTTAAATATTTAAATGTTCAGTTGGGTGGGGGTCCTTTTCTTTGGGAAGTTTGACTGCGGAGTGAGTTTGATCAATCCTGGGGGACCAAGTCTTTTGTTCCAGTTGCAAATTAAATTTAAATTTAAAAATATAAAGGAAGCTGATGTCGAGCAATGCTTTCGAAGATTGTCTCGTAGGCTGTTCCGTCAGTAGCCAATTCTATTCTCACTCCACACCATATTCTTATGACTTCGAGACGGAAATCAAACAGATAAACACTTTGTCACTTGTTCGAAATCGATGGAGAGGGAATATAACATATTCGTAGAATGCTGTTTGAGAAAGTAAATATCTGAAGAAAGATTGACAGAAATCTACATGAGAATGCACAGATGATAAGTTGGAAAGTGTTTAGGCACCATTATTTTACTCCTATTGTCCAAAAGAGTCATAAATTATCCGACTGTAGACCGATAAGCTATAAGTTTATGATGTAGTCTGGTTTGAAATTATATATATATATATATATATATATATATATATATATATATTATATGAAATGGATTAAATCCGACAAATATATTAATATATTTTCTGTTTATTTCGGTAAATGTTCTGTTTTTAATTAAACAGTATTACTTATATTTACTGGCCTAAATGTTCGGGAACGCATATTTTCTATGAAATTTCTCGAATATTCAGGCCGGTAAATGAAATTAATACGGTGTAATTAAAAACACAGCATTTACTCAAAGAAGTTGTATCCATAAAAATTCCCTATAAGCAGAAAATATATTAATACATACATACATATATATATATATATATATATATATATATATATATATATATATATATATATATATATATATATATATAAGAATATTTTGAAGGAAATAGCTGTAACAATCTGTTATAGTAATTCATTGTGCAGATATTTATAATAACACCTATTATATATCTATTTCTATGATGGACCATAAATGGCATCTTTCTGCTGATGGTGACTAATAAAGAGATAAGAACAAACTGATAGATGGAACGAGGAACGGGACATTATCAACTGACTCATACGTGCACGGAGTGACAGACATGTGAAAATGAGGACAAAACAAAGATTCAAGGTGTACATCAATGTAATTACAAGTAGTTACAAATATGAATGTAAACTCCCCAACGCAACCATTCATATATATATATATATATATATATATATATATATATATATATATATATATATATATATATATATATCAATATGTCAATATATTTATCCAATTTGAGTCAAATTTTATGCACGTAATTTTCATATACATATATATATATATATATATATATATATGTATATATATATATACATGTTCATACTACACACACACACACACACACATATATATATATATATGTGTGTGTGTGTGTGTGTCTGTGTGTGTGCGTGCGCGTGTATGTGTGTGTGTAGATATAAGAAAAACATGTATAATGATTCTTATTTTGCTCAGACGCGCTTACGGGCACCTATGATTGCGCGGCACGAACTTTCTCCAATTATTCTGATACATAAATGTACACACACACACACACACACACACACACACACACACATATATATATATATATATATATATATATATATATATATATATATTAGATTATGCACATGTATACACCTTTTTATCTTATATATAATCTTATATATAAATTATATTTCTACCTTTTCTTTTCATAAAAAATGTATACCTACATACTTACTAATGCTCAGAAGCACTGAATATATAATATTCATTGTTATATACATTAGTCCGACAGCACATTATATATATATATATATATAGAGAGAGAGAGAGAGAGAGAGAGTGAGAGAGAGAGAGAGAGAGAGAAAGATCAACTTATATACACGCTTAAGTAAAATGCGTCTCATCACTTCAATAGGGGAAAAAGAGATTGGTGCTGTAAATGTTAAAAAAAGGATTACATGACAACCATTTCCAGATACCGGGGCAAGTTCATGCTGTCAAAGAACAATAGGTAATTATTTTGTCAAAATTTTTCTCAGCCAAAAAGCAAAAATTATTCAAAGAAATTTTGGAACAAAAGCAAAAAGAATTGTCAATGATAAAAATGTATACATAAGTGCAAGAAAAAGAATTTTTTTCTTGGCACTCACGACACACGGAAAATGAAGAATCTTTTTCTGGTTGAATCAAACAGCAAACCCCAGCAGCAAATAAACGAATGTTTGCTCCACTGCTTGCAACAAATCCCACTTCCATGTCACGGACGAAAAGAGCCCCCTTATGTATTCGAATTGTGCTGCTTTGTATTCTTTTTCTTACTTCTCGTCTTTTTGGAGTTGTTGTTATGCTTCATCATCCTTCCATACGTCTCCCCTTTCCCATTTTCCTTCATTGCGTCTTCGTTATTTTCTTCACCACTTCCTCCTTCTCTCCCTTCTTGCTACTCTTTTTAATCTTTCCTCCATCGGCTTCTTTCTAATCCTTCCTCCATCGAATTATTTTAATCCTCCCTCCATCGACTTCATTTTATCCTTCCTCCGTCGAATTCTTTTTAATCCTTCCACCATCTGCTTCTTTTAAATCTTTACTCCATCGACTTCTTTTTAATCCTCCCTCCACCGACTTCTTTTTAATCCTCCCGTCATCGAGTTCTTTGTAATCCTTCCTTCATCTGATTCTTTTTAATCCTTCCTCCATCGACTTCCTTTTGATCTTTCATCCATCGGCTTCTTTTAATCCTTCATTCATCGGCTTCTTTTAATCTTTCCTCCATCGACTTTTCGATACTTCCTCAATCTGCTTCTTTTTAATCCTTCCTTCATACAACTACTTCTTGTTCGTCCTACCTCCATCGATTTCTTTTAATCCTTAATCCGTCTGCTTCTTTTTAATGCTCCTTCCACTTTATTCTTTTTAATCCTTCCTCCATCGATATCTTTTTTAATCAATACACCATTTGCTTCTTTTTAATCTTTCCTTCATCCGCTTTTTTTCATATTTCATCCATTAACTTCGTTTAATCCTCCCTCCATCGATTTCTTTTTAATCTTTCCTCCATCTACTTCTTCTTAATCCTTCATGCATCTGTTTCTTGTTAATCATTCCTCCATCGAATTCTATTTAATCATTCATCCATTGGCTTCGTTTAATCCTTCCTCCATCGATTTCTTTTTTATCCTTCCTCTATCTGCTTCTTTTTAATCCTTCCTCTATCTGATTTTTTTCATCATTCCTCCATCGATTTCTTTTTATCCTTCCACCATCTGCTGCTTTTTAATATTTCCTCCATCGGATTTTTTTTCCATTCTTACTCCATTGCCTTCATTTAATCCTTCCTACATCAACTTCTTTATAATCCTTCCTTCATCTGCATTTTTTAATCTTTCCCCTTCTGCTTCTTTTAAATGCTTCCTTCATCTGATTCCTTTTAATCCTTCTGCCATCGATTTATTTTAATCCTTCCTCCATCTGCTTATTTTAATCCTGCCTCCATCGACTTTTTTAATCTATCCTCCGCCGCTTCTTTTTAATCCTTTCTCCAACTAATTCTTTTTAATTATTCATCCATATGATTATTCTTAATCTTTCCTCCTATTGACTTCTTTAATATTACTTCCACCATCTGATTCTTTTTAATCCTTCATACATCTGCTTCTTGTTAATCCTTCCTTCATCTTATTTCTTTAATCCGTCCTCCATCGACTTCTTTGCAATCCTTCCTCCATCGGCTGATTTTTCATTCTTCTTCCATCTGCTTCTTTTTAATCATCCCTTCTCTGCATCTTTCCTCTTTGCTTTCCTCGTCTTCTCTTTGTCACATTCTACAACTTCTATTCTTCCCTCTTTTTTTTCTTTTTTTTCCCTATTTTTTCTTTTTTTTTCTCTTTCCGCTAATACTATTCATTCTTCCAAATCTTATCCCCTTTCTATGATCTCTTTTTTTTATCTTTCCTCCTTTTATCATTTCTCCTACTTCTTTATATTTTATTTCTCTCTTCATTCTCTTTCTTCTTGCTTTCCTCCTAATTCTCTTTACTAAATACTTTTTTAATGATTGTATCATATTAGAATTTCTTTTCTAATTACACACATAATAATCTTACTCACGCGACAATCATATTCTCTTTGATAAGAATCGATAATTTTACCGTAACATTTATTTCTGTAAAAGGTCTGTCGTATTGAACTATAATTTCCATGTCTTCCATTATGTTACAAATAGTATTTCTATGTTACAAATAGTATTTCTGTGTTACAAATAGTATCACATAGAAATACTCGTTCTCCTATTAATCCCGAGCTAGTTTGCTTATGTAACAACTTCACGCAACAGCACGCAACGTACTTGACGAGCTTGGGTGAATGGGTGATAGAACAGGGCTTGTGAGAAATGACAAAAAGACAAAATTGATTAAAGTCGACAAGGCAGAGGAAGATGTGTTGGGCCATGATCGCCTGCGTCCAGAAAGAACACGGCATATGAAAGAAGAGTAAAAATAAAAATTACGAAAAAGCACAAATTTGAAACCCCATTAACAGTTTGTTAAAAGATTGCAACAAAAAGATCTCAAAGATCATTTTCCTTTCAAGAAAACGAGTAAATAATCGTGAATAAAAATGCTTTATTAATGGCCTATGTTCGTTATTTTAAGGTCCACAATGTGCTATAAAAATATCTGCTTTTGTCAATAATCTTGCCACCGACACAGAAAATCACAGCTAGATCATACTATAAAAATTCTAACATACAACTGACAAATACAATTGCATGTTTAACTGATGAGGCATCATGTTTGGCTGGTTATTATCAAAGCTTTGAAGTTTATTTAAAGAAAGAAGTTTCCAATATTTTAACTGTTGACAGCATCATCCAGAGCTAGTTAAAGTCTTCATTTATATTCGTCTGTTTTAATAAACAGATCAAATGTAAAAGAAAGTGTACAGACATCATTATAAGAACCGGGATTACACATATGTTCGTTTTTTTTTCTTTACACAATTTGTGGAACTAAATATTACGACATTTTTAGGAACCAAAAAGGTGACTTTATAATTAGGTGATATATCAATGAATTTACTTTCATTTCCAAGATAAATTTATAACTCTTTTCATGTAAGATATTGTTTTATATAGAGAAAACTATTTTAAGATATTATGAAAGTGGATGCATGAATTGAATGTTTTCACTCCAGTGCACTCAATAAAGGAAAGCATTAAATAGATATCTACTTTCTTATATCATTTAGTGATTTTAATTTAGATAGGCAAAAGTACAAATTTGCAAAAGATATCGACATTGCTTTTTTGCAGCATTGTATTGGTGATAAAGGCAGCAAAAAATGTATTTTCTTACTGACTTTATCAATAATTATTTCAGAAAATGATATGTAGTAAAAATACTTGCAAATTTTATTAGGCATGTAGGAGAACGTTTGAATCTCAAAATGGACAATGAAGGAAAAACATCGAATACCTATGTTGGAACAAACTAAACTTTCATGGAGCTTTGCATTTCAAACAAAACAGCAGGCGAATGAGGTGGGAATTGTCATGGAGTGAAAGTTAAATTAACTAAAAATCTCAACTTTGATCAGCGGACAAAAATGTTGACATTGATGGTGCCAATGTTACTCATCGTTACCAGGGAGTTTGAGGCAGTTCAAAAGAACGCTGTGAAAATACTACTCGATTTTGGTTTGTATGGTCGAAATGCAACCGCTTGCTTATTCGCAGTCGATTCTATTTTCTTCTTAGTCATGACTATTTTTATATTCTTTCTGAACCAATTTACGACATTATCTAATGATGTGATAAACTGTCTCATTTCTTATTTCTGCATAATTAACATTTGCGATATTTCTGTCTTGTATCGATCTTTGTAGGATTTATATCTATGACCCTCTATTTAAAGGGGGGCTATTTTTCTGCTTCATGTTTTCCTTTCCACGTCCGTATGTCTTTATACCATTCCATAAATTTATCTTTCGAAAAGTTCACTTTAATTTTTCTTACCATTTTTGAGTTTTGTTATTGGATTTCTCTTTGTTTTTCTATCCATTTTAGCGCATCTTTTAACAGATACCAGTCGTTTTTCTTTTATCTCTTTTGCGTATCTTCAACTTCCTCTTTATTCTTCTTCCTCTTCTTCTTCCTCTTCTTCTTCTTCTTCTTCTTATTATTATTATTATTATTATTATTATTATTATTATTATTGACAGAGAGAGAGATACGAGAATGTATGCCAGTAGTGACGGCGAGGTACAAATATACGAAGCCCAATATACTGATCATGACACCCATTGTGATAAGAACATATCAGGTACACACATATCAGCCAAATTGGCGCCATACAATGATAAGTTTTTTTGTTTTTTTTTTAATTTTTATATAAAAGTATCTTAGTCCGCTCAGTTTGTGATTGGGGCAGGTAATGTAAGGATCTCGATATAACTCCCAAGTAACTTGGCCTGCCTCATCATTCGAACTTACAAAGCAACACTTTCTGTACCCGGCCATATTGCTCTCGCACCACTCCCACAAATGGACAGAGATTTACAGGGCGCTAGCTCGTAAATGACATGCCAAGTTGTTGTTATTATCTGTCCTTCCGATTTGTAATTTATTATTACTAGTTCGGTGCTCCTTGCTTCGCAGACGGCAATATAATCAATTTTCAAATCTAAATTGTACAATTCTAAATAGACAAGTATTAATTAAAACATATTTCATTTAAATAATATTTGCTGTGATTGGATGGACAGTTTGAAATTATGCTCAAGAGAATATTGCTTCCTTTGTTTTCTACGAAGGCCCATTCTTAACATTGATCTACATAAGATTTTTTATCTTTTCTCTTATTCCAGAATCATTATTTTTCCTAACTAGCCATGTCTAACTTTAAATTTATACTCAGATGATGCATTCATTCATTGGCACTTTCATGATGGTTTCCACGTAGGCAGCAGTATTTCATTCTGTTTTGCTCGCCATTGTCTTATCATAATTTCTTCTTTTATTTACAAGTGCTCATGTTCACCTCTAATTGCCTTTTTGTATTTCCCGGAAATCACCATTGAATTGGTTTTCTTCCAATGTTCATATATTTATTGGGTATTGAATTAGGACGGAAATGGATATCTAAGCCGTTACTCGCTCCAACGAAAACAGAAAATGCTTGTTATGACATCTGGGTTTAATGTTTATACGAATTCTAAACTTGACCGGGCTGATAGATAATATATCATCTGAGAAACACAAATATATATATTTGAAATTTTTCTATGAACGAGCACGATTTCACAGACTGATATCGATAAATACGTACAATATTTATATGCGTTTGTATAATATATATATATATATATATATATATATATATATA
Source organism: Acanthosepion esculentum (assembly GCA_964036315.1). Classification (NCBI taxonomy): domain Eukaryota; kingdom Metazoa; phylum Mollusca; class Cephalopoda; order Sepiida; family Sepiidae; genus Acanthosepion; species Acanthosepion esculentum. Next base: position 107,310,636 of record OZ038493.1, read on the forward strand.
TATATATATATATATATATATATATATATAAAGAGAAAGAGGAGTGACGCTATAATTAAATTTAACTATCGTAGAACCATTAAGAAATTGTTGATCTAATGACCAAATTCAATATATGAAACTCTTCTCGAATGTAAGTACAAACAGCTTTTAAGATTAATTAGTGTTAAAGCACAATAGACAAACTATCGAGCAATTACAAGAAATATTGGAATAATTGGCTTTTTATAAATACATAATTATAGGTAAAAATACGACGACGCCATAGCTTTTCAATTGATGGCTTTTTTTCCGATTGTTGTAACACAAGTATGGCAGACAATATCAGTGTTATGGAAGACTTCTTTGATAATTTTCAAACCATTAGTATTTTAAATAATTTCTATGACAGAAGTACTTCTCTTAGAAATTACATCGTGACAATTACTGCGATCTCCACTAATGTTCTGAATAATTTCTTTATGTCTGTCCCTATTCTCTGTCCACTGCAGGACCCTAAACTTCTCGAATGACTGTCAGACATGCAGAGTGATGACATCTGCATTATCCCACTGGTCAATGACGTGTTCGCATGAGGTTCTCAAAAAGAGAGTATTATTTAACAATTTTCGTTTTTCGTATTGTTTTTCTCTCCCTCCCCCCCCCATATATACTTTCCCGATTTTATCCTCTGGCCGTTTCCTTTTTGTATGGATGGTGGGAGTTGAAATTGAGGTACTGTCCGGTGAATGTCGGTTTACGTTATACAGATGTCTTGAACCCATGCTCTGTTCGAGATATTAGAACATCCAGGAACAGGAGTGTGTTGTTACTCTCTTTCTCCATTGTGAACTGTATCGAAGGTCTTATTGAGTTCACACGTACATGTCTTATTGAGTTCACACATACAGCGTAAAGAAAGGGATCGTTCGCTGCTTACAACGCCGAGCCATAAGATAAGACAAAGTCATAAGTGGCGACCCAGAGACATTAGATAAAGAATTGGTCAGTATAAGCAGTACCCTACAACGTAACAACTACCCTAGGTACATAGCAGTAGCCCCAATAAACTGAGATAGGCGGGTACAAGAGGAGGACAACAACACTCAGAAAACAGTCTGCCTGCCTTATGTGAAGGGTTTATCAGAGAAATTGCAATGGATCTGCGGTCCATATAACATCAGGACAACCTTCAAAAGCTTGACGACACTTCGCAGATATCTCTCCCGAGTCAGGCCCCCACATCGAGGAGTACATGACTAAAGATTGTGTGTACTCTATCCCGTGCAGCTGCAAAAATAAATATAAAAGGGAGACAGGCTGTCTACTTAAGGTAAGGCTTCAAGAACACCAGAAAGCTGTAACACGAGGGGAAGTGGAAAAATCAGGCGTGGCTGACCACATACGGAGAGAGAAGGGAGATCACCGCCCTCTGTGGGATCAGGTTGAGATCATAGACAAAGAACACCATTGGAAAACTTAAAGTATCAGAACATATGCTAGGCCATAAAAATCTCCTGAGCCGACCAAGCATAGAAATGAATACAATATGGGAACTAGTAATAACGAGTGCCAGAGAAAAGCGATAATAACAACAAAAATTGCAATATGAGTTCTGGTAAAAATGGTTGCTGAAGATATTAGGTTTATAATACCCAGAAATCCATACACAGATGTCCTCAATGACACATGGCACAGTGGATAAAGGCGTTAGTTAGATCCCAAAGAGTGTGAGTTCAATACCCTTACCCGGGTATTGAACTCACACCCTGGTGGAGAACATTCAGAGAAATAACTTTTAAACATGGCACGTGGAACTAGAACAGTCTACCCCAGTGAGCAAAATAAAGGGTTCAGTTTGACATTCCAAGGCAGGAGTGTACAACGGCCGAAACGTTGTAATAAATATGGCGACAAAAATGAGGACAATAGTCCGAATTATGTAAATAATGTACATAATATCTCATCTCAGAATAGACAGATACTGAAGAATTAGCTTTGTAGAATTGAAAGAAACATTGGAATATATTACAGGAATATACTCTTTACCTTGTATCACTAAAAAATATGTAACTTATCAACTTTGGAGTGACAGAAAAAGTTACTACCTATAACAGTAGACCAAAATTCCGATTAATTTCCTCGATTCGAGTATCGGACGTTAGGTTGATCAAATGTAGCTTCCGATACATTACTAAAATTTATTGTTGAGAAATCAGTTTTCATGTACTTCTTTGCCTACTTACAGTGTTCTCTTTGGGATATTTGCTTAATTGAATATTTTCATGCCTTTAGCCAGCCTTCTTAAGCTTCACTCTTCGTACAATAGCAGGAAAGGCTCCTTCAAATATTTTTCTCATTGTTAAGTGAGATTTTAAAACCCAGTTTCCTTTTTTCTTTTATTCTTATTTTGAAATTTTACACACTATATATATATATATATATATATATATATATATATATATATATATATATATATATATATATATATACAAACTTACCTGTTCAAATAAATTATCATTTTTAAAAAAACTTACTTGAAAACTTAGCCGTTGAAATAAATTATAATTTATAACTGTGTTTTCGATTATGCGTTAAGTTTTTCCTTGATGTATATATCATCTTGGTCTGTATAATATATATTGAACTCTTTTTATGGGTCCATCTTTTTAATATTTTCATATTTGATTATCCTTCCATTTACGGATTTGATATTATTATCTCTTTCTCTCTCTCTCTCTCTCTCTCGATATATATATATATATATATATATATATATATATATATATATATATATATATATATATATATATTAGCAGCATGTCATGTCATTATTGAGGCATATGTTATTGAAGACCATGGAATTTTTCGTTTAATAATCTTCGTTTCGATTTTGTTTTTGCTTTCTCGCAAGTTTCTTTGTATTTAGGTCTAAGTAGTTGAAAAAGACCTCAGACTTTGATGTGTTGCCGAGCGCTTTCGGTTGTCGTCAACCGTCATCATTTTTTGGGGGCACTCAGTGTTTTAGGATTAGTTCATTAGCGACTTAGGAGAGTGTAGGTATTATTATTTGGAGGACTAGTTATTAACTATATTTAAAATGTTAGTGCGAGGATTAAATCCGATTTTTATTATGTTGGGTTTTCGGTTTTTATATGTGATGGATTCGAGAATTTGTAAGCGTTTTTTACATTTGTTTTTGTAGATGATTTTGGTATTGTTGATTAGAATTTTTCATATTTCGGAGGAATTGAATCTGTTATTAGTGGTGCATCGTGTTGTTTTAAGGTGACATATATATACATATGCATAAAACCAATATGAATAATACATATATATATATATATATATATATATATATATATATATATATATATATATATATATATATATATATATTTATATATATATATAAACAATATGAATAAAGACGAAAAGAAAACTTATCTTATCCGACGCATTTCGTATATATATATATATATATATGTATATATATATATAATGTATGTTAGTGTTGGAAATAGAACATCCCAAAGGAAATAAATTCATAAGTAACATTATTTTTTTAAGTAAAGTGAGGTTTTGAAGTGATGAATTAATTTCAGAGAATTAATATTACACGTTTTTTCATAAGTTATCATGATAAATCTAATGTATTTGTTAGAATCAGTAACTGTTATATACCAGCGGATTTTATTTTTAACGGTCTTTTTTTTATAATTAGGATGCAGCTGGTTACGACAAAATAATTTAATGGATTCTTGCTTATATCAAGTTGCTTGCATAAATTATTTTTCTAAATTTCTTTAAAGCTAATTTTATTTTTTCATCAACAAGTGTTGTGGAGTTATTTCGCAGTGGAGGCTTGTATTTGTACTAAAATTGTTCCTAAATAAGTTCGACGTACCAAACGTTAGGAACTTGATATAATAGGTATTACGCAGAGTAATCTTGTTGTGGTCGCTGACTACTTTCGTATTCGGCTAACTGTCTACTACTCTCGTCCGACATCGACAGTATTTATTGTCCCCCCCCCGCACGATGTGGCACAAAATGCCCGTAGATCCCGTATAAACGGGATCTGGTTGGTCAACCTCCCCGAACGAGACTCTGCCCTTCAGCGGAGCTTCGTCCGGGTTCCTCTCTGCTCAGAGGCAGAGAGTTCGACCGTCTAGCCGAGTCTTCCGACATCGACAGTATTTACTGCCCCCGCCCGCCACGAGGGATAGATGTGGCAAAAGGCTGGTTTAAAGTGGGGTATTCCCGAGTCCATAGGCTCGGCCAAAAAATGCCCGTAGATCCCGTATAAACGGGATCGGGTTGGTTACCCTCCCCGAACGAGGCTCTGCCCTTCGGCGGAGCCTCGTCCGGGTTCCTCTCTGCTCAGAGGCAGAGAGTTCGACCGTCTAGCCGAGTCGTCCGACATCGACTGATCCTCGTTCCTATAACCACTCCTACTTATATTAGGTGTGAGAGTCTAATAACTATAGAATAGGTGTGATTCACCATAACAACAAGAGAGCTTGGGTAATTTTTGTTGATGAGTTTTATTTTGCTTAATTCTCTATAAAACATTGTGTCCTCAGAGGAAATAATTTCCGCGCGATAAATAAGCTATTTTATATGTGTGTGGGCATTCGCTTTTACAGTTAAGGAGACATGGATTTTTACTGTCGGGATTTTTTTATATAGTGAAGTGATAAAATCATCATTCTAGCATCTACTAGAAGGTCCAGGCAAGGGATTCTATTTTAAATTTTGAATTCATTTTTAAGGGTTTTTCATTTATCTATTTCATGCTAACCTGAAAAGCCGTCAATATATATTATTAAAGTCCTATATATATATATATATATATATATATATATATATATATATATATATATATATATATATATATATATATGTATATATATATATATATATATAGAGAGAGAGAGAGAGAGAGAGAGAGATAGAGAGAGAGAGAGACGTGATTTTCTGGTTCGTACATTTTGCAGCTCTTCACTAAAAATAAATTAGTCTGACACAAGGAAAGAGTGAGTACCAAACTCTCTAGACAATTTTGTTTACCACCACATACTACAGTAGGTGTATTTTTAAAAATCATTTTACCCCAATCAAGGCAGGAATGCCATTAGTATGCAGGGGAAAAAAGAGGAAGGTTTAAGGAAAATATAAAAGCTGAACGGGATTCAACAATATAGAAGATGAGAATTGACGTTGAATTTAAATTTTCGAAGATTGTATTTATCAGGGAAGTAAGTAAACGGAAAGGAGTTCCACAGATGGGAAGTGCGAGAAAAGAAACTGTTGAAAGTAGAAGTGGTGGTTGCATTTTACTATTTCAACAGTAAAAGGGTGGGACCTAAATGCCAATCTAGTAGCACGCTTAAACTCATGGAGTCAGGGTAGAAGGGGAAAAAGCTTGTCAGAGCAGTAGCCATGAAAATATTTGTAGAAAAGACAGAGAAATGCTACGTCACGTCGTTGAGTAAGGATCAATTACATTGCATAACCTTCTTTAAATTTTGTCAAAAACCCCAAGATAACTAGCAGGAGCACCTGACTAGATAGGGTAACATTATTCAATAGACGTATGAATGGTAGATTTGTAGATGTGCACGATCGACTCTGATGAGAAACATTTTCTGACAATAGTTCGAATCAAAATGTTGCACTCTACCACTTGGAGCAGACTCATGATGAACTTAGCCAAGAATAAATGGTTATTTACTATTTTTCATGAAAATAATAATAAAAGTTTTACCGTTTTCAAAATTTATAATTGGGTTACTTTTTGTTTTTTCATTGGCGAATTTTTGTTCGATATTTTCCGTCTTCCAGTGCGATATCTCGTTACTTCGAAAATGCAAATCTTAGCACTGATATAAATTATTTTATCATTTCATTTGCAAGCTGAATGTCTTTTATACGATAAATGGAAATCATATTTATTCCAAGAAAGATAGATCTCTTTTTCTTATCCAATCTTTTCTTTTAATTACTAAAGATTTTTTTTTCATTTCTTTTTTCTTGTCTGCAAAGAAAGCTGGCTATCTTTATGTTTGACGAATTCAGTTATATTATCAGACAGGTTAATTTCATTGCCGGCATTCATAGCACTTTTTACTTTTTTACGTCTTTAAAAATTTGCCGAATTTACCACAGTTTAAAGCAAATGGTGTAAGTTAAGCTTATCTGTTTATCAGGTTTTGCGTGAGTTTTCTGAAGAGTTACAAAGGAAATATTCCTGGTAAATATTCAAGTTAGAATGTCCTTACTATGATCACACCAATGTTTTCGAAAATACAAATATAGACGTAAAGTTATACATGCATGGGAAATGTATAAATCAATCTCTTCTCCTCCCCAATCTCTGGGTAAATAGCAAAACAGATTAGGTTCTATAGCCTTGAGTGGCAACTGGCCTCGAGGAAGGACAATTCTGAGTTCAAAACCTTCAACTATCGTCTCACCAATGTGCAAATGGCCAAGCGTAATGAGTATGGCTACCCTACCCCTTGAAGATATAATAAAACTGGACTTAGTATAACTTTTCAAGACTCCTGGGAATATATATATATATATATATATATATATATATATATATATATATACCGGGTGTAACAGTAAAATTGTCCAAAATCATGTAAAAGCTAAATTGGACAATTATTAGATTAAAACTTGAAATGATTAAGGATATATTAATGGAATTCTTCAAAGTTTTTATAAATCTACTGAACTCTACTTTGAGCAATAAGACTGTATAATTACTCTCCAAGCTTAACAGAAGAATTGGGATAAAATCGATCATAAACGAAAATGATATGTCCATCATTAATTAATCATAGCTAAATATCGGAAACTCATGAAGTACTGAAATTAAGTTCAAATATATATATATATATATATATATATATATATATATATGTATATACAGGATCATTTTCCAAGTAATCCAAGAATCCAAGACGATCTTCGTCCTCTCTAACCTTCTAACATTCTGTTCTGCAGTAACAAAGTGCCTCACAGGTTTCACGTACGATTTCATTATTAAGTCTTTTTGGACTGTCATTGCTGAAACTCCTCTCGCATGTGCCAAACGTCTTACTAAGTGAGTTGGATCTTTTCTAATTCATCTCTTTAGCTCTAAGTTGAAATTATGATCCCTCGTTCTGTTGTGAACTGCTGATCCAGTTTTTATCTCTACTTTTCCCTCTTTTATAAACTTATTCACCGTTATCTTGATGCTCCCTGAATGGATTTTTAAGATGGAAGTTTGAATGTTGCTACCATTACTAAACGCCTGGATGATCTTTTCCTCCCACCATTGCTCATTTTGGAAGATATAATGGGGCTGACACAAAACGATTTTAACTTTCTAGCTGAATAACTCAAAGGTTTTTTCAGTTATTTTAAAACAGACGGTGTCAAAACGGTTAATGGTCCTATCTGAAAACATGGAAAAAAGAAAATAAATTAGTTTAGTGATTTTTTAGGTATTAAACATTTTGTACGATAGTCAATTATGCTGTTACACGATATGAACAATTTTGCTGTTACACCCGGTATATATATATATATATATATATATATATATATATATATATATATATATATATATATATATATATATATAGACAACGGAGTACTGATGTTCTCGGCATGACCTCCCAAATAGAGTTATGGTGTTTGGCCCATTGATAAGATTTTAGCTAGTTTAATGCATATTTCAACATTGCTTGTTTATAAATAAATGAGCCAAGTAATTGACAACTCATTATAATATGTAACAAATATTTCAAATGAATGGAAATAATGGAATTTTCAAATATTCGCGACCTACGCAGAAAACTCGATACCTAAATCTTAAAATTAGTTTTGAAAAATGTAAAATCTTTGTTAAAGATTTTACTTTAGTTTTAATTTCAAGCTAATAGATTAAATTTAATATTTCCAATAAGCAAAATACTTTGCTGTATTTCAATTTTAATTTGATTTGAAGCAAATATTATTTATTTTAAATTTAAAATATCGCAGAAATGCATTTTTAACCAAACAGTAACTTTGATGACGTTTGACAAGGTAATGATAGATTTACCGTTATTCTACGGAGATTTTTTTCTGTAAAACATAATTGAAGAAAATGACGTGAGCGCCCCTTTTAATGAATTTTTACGTACTCAGTAATCTTTAAAATTTTGGAAAATTTTCTCTGCAATCTAATGTTTTATTGATTTTTTTAAAATTTAGGCTGTAATTTTACTATTTTTATTGCTCTTATTCTTTGATTATGTCGCGTATGGTCGCCTGTATTTACAAAAATCGGAATGTTTATACACAAACAAAAAAATTCAAATTTTTTAAATATTGGTGTTTGATGATTCGTATTAAGCTTTTCCATTTATGATTAGTAAATATAATTATCACTTAATAATAACATTCAGTGAAATATTGAAATTAATACAGAATTTTAAAAGATTTAAATCTTTTTATAAGACTTTAAAAAATGAAAACAGTTCTTGTAAAAATAATTATTCATCATTTTTTTCTTACGACAATAGTATCATTAATATATCTGATTTGTAAAAGCAATTAAAAGCTTTTCTAATTAAATAATGTCAGTTTTATTGCATTTTTTATTTTACGATTCAGTTTCTGTTTGACAAAAACAAATTGATGATTTAAACTCTCCAAGGACTCCTACTTTTAACTAATATAAATATAAAGAGGGTGGAATTTTAATTTCTCGAAACTTCATAAAATGAAGTTTGGGTAACAGATGTAAAAAAATCATTTTACCAAGATTTTCTGAAAAGAATATTTCAAAAATTCATTTGTAAATAAATACTGAAAATTTCGTCAGAAGCCGATTTGATTTTTCAAGAATTTCTAAAACTGTATTTTTACCGCAAAAAAAAATAAGCCAAATTTCCTAATAATCTTTGGTCCACCCGCAAGCGCAAGAAAAACAATTTTTTTTTCGAATGTGCTAGAAAGGGTTAAAAAACTTAAGAAAATAAGCAAAAAATACTTTGGTCTTTCTTCTTAATAACATAAACATTTTTTTAATATTTTCTTCTTAATTTTTATCATGTTTGAGGCATTTTTTATCTTCGTCTGCGGTACCTAATTTATACACATCTACTTCTACTCTATACTTCTAACGTCTCTACCTAAACTCTGAAATTTTATTTACTTTCTATTTATTCTTTTAGCTCAATAGGAATAGATAGGTTCATCTATCGTTCGGTTCAGAATAACTGTATTGGATTGTTTTTAAACACTTTGTGTGGTGGGTGTAAATGATTTTAAACGAAACTTAGCATTGTTTTTTTTAATAGCATCGACTTGCAATTGTAATGGATTGAGCCGTCAAAATTGTTAAGATGAACACTAGTCCTGATCACTTTCTAATAAATTTATCTTTCATTTTATTATTCGTGATTTTCATCGTAACCCTCACGTTGTTTTGCATTCTCCGACCGTTTTGGAAACATCAGGGTTCAGTAATAAAAAAAGGTTCTTTCCGGCGAGATTTGAATTTAATTCCCATATACCCGGAAGGTGTGTCTGACATGGACAGCGATTTACTGATTTGGTCACGAAGATGAGCCTTTTTTCAAAAATGCTTGTTAGTTTACCTTGGAAGTTATAAGGAAAATGAAAACAAAAAAGAAACATTCGTACTTAGAATAAGAAAAAAAGACAGTTCAAATTTTGGGGTCAGCTAATATGGAAATACCGCATTTCACACTCACAGGATATATTGAAGGAAAAGGGGCAGAGGGAAATGAGTGAATAATCCTACCTAATGAGCTTGTGTAGAACAAGTATGGGGAGGAATTGTAAAGGGACAAATATTGCTTAGATTTACGAAGGATGTTCATGATCGGTCAGGTTCTGAAGAGACACGGTAAATAAAGAATGGGTTATTTACTTTATCGAAACCGTTAAGACGTCGTCCTTGTTAAATGAGCATTTAAGTTTAGAGGATACGAGTTCAAATCTACTCGAAAGTGAAATAATTATGCCTGATCCTTGCTGCATCGTTAACCTGAAAGAGAAGTCGGTCAATATGAAAACTGTGTGCTGTTTCTCAACAAGCAGGAATATAAATCTGGATTTATGCATTGCCATAATTAAATCGATATGATTTCACCTTTTATGTGTATAAATGAATATCGGTTCATTGATTCTTCCTATTGCATACATCTATGGAATGATGACTTTTGACAGAACCAACTTAATTTGAAATGTGATTTTTCTAATTCCGCTGACTGCTGTGACATCTTACATCATTTGATACTCATATATATTTCGTAAATTTCATTATTAATTCGGAATACAAGCCTGACACAATTTCCATATTAGCCACCGACTGTCCATAGAATTAATCTCATATAAGCTGCAGACATTTTTACAAACTGACAACTTTGAATCAGATTTTCATTTTGAAAGTCGTTTATTTCAAAGCGCCACACACACCCACCCACACACACACACACACACACACACACATACATATATATATATATGTTTTGCATATTTATTGAAATGTATGTGTGCGTATATACATGAATTTGTGTTTGTGTGTATTTGTGCGTGTGAGCGTGTTTATTAAAATGAAAGACCAAACCATTTTGCAATATGTACATGTGTGTATGTGTGCGCGCATATATGTGTGTATGCATATATATGTGTGTGCATGTATGTGAGCCAGGAAATATTTCTCCCCGGAATCAATCCTCCAAATCTATAAATCGACCATTCGCCCTTGCATGGAGTATTTCTGCCATATATGGTCTGGAGCCCCTGCTGTTTGCCTCAGGGTTCTTGATAAGATCCAGAGATGGATATGCAATGTAATTGGCCCTGATAATCCTCATCTCGTCTGTAGTCGCTCTCTCACAGACGCGACGTTGCCTCGCTCTTTTTTTTTTACAAATACTTTCACGGTAATTGCTCCGAGGAGCTGCTTTCGCTGGTTCCTAGGCCTCATGAATTTAAACGTCCTACGAGGCTGGCATCCCGTTCCTACCCCTTCACCTTTGAAACTGTTAGATGTAGACGTATCTTCTACTCCAATAGCTTCATGTCTCGCACATCTCGCCTGTGGAACTCCCTTTCTTATTCCTGCTTCCCTGACAAATACAATCTCCAACTATTTAAGTGTAACGTCAATCGACATCTCCAGTTGCCTTGCTCTATCCACTTCCCTTCTCCACATCCTTTCACCTTTCATTCCTATCTGCTCTCGCTCCAAATCTTCTGTAAACCCCTTGCCTTGATCGATCCACTATCTCCACATCGTCTCCTTTACCACTCCTATCTGCTCTTCCTCCAAAACTTCTGTAACCCCTTGCGTGCTAGTGGCCTCCAGCCTTGCTTGGGGTGATAAGCTTTAAAAAAAATGAAAAAAAAAAGTGCATATATATGTGTGTGTGTGTGTGTGTGCGTGTGTGTGCGTGTGTGGGTGTGTATGTGCGTGTGTGTGTGTATGTGCATATATGTGCCTATATGTTTTTTTGTTTTTTATAAAGCTTTTCACCCCATGCAAGGTGGGTGTGCCACTGGAATGCAAGGTGTTACAGAGAATGGGAGCAAGTGTAGAGAGGCGTGATAGAGGAAAGGATGAAGAGAAAGACGGGGAATTAGATCAACGCATCTGAAGATGTCGATTGACATTGCATTTGAATAGTTGGCGATTATAGCTATCAGGGAAGTAAGTAATTGGAAGGGAGTTCCAGAGACGGTTACATTTAACCGTTTCGGCAGTGAAAGGGTGGATCTGAGATGTCGACCTAGTAGCACGTTTAAATTCATGCAGTTTAGGAACTAGCGAAAGATTCTCGTCGGAGCAGTTACGGTGAAAGTATTTGTAGAAAAGACAGAGGAAAGCGACGACATGGCTGTGAGAGATCGACTGTAAACGAGATGCCAAAATAGGGCCAATCACATTGCATATCCGTCTCTGGATGTTGTCGAGGACCTTAAGACGAACAGCGGGGGCTCCCTGCCATATATGGCAGCAGTATTCCATGCAAGGGCGAATGGTTGATTTATAGATTTGAAGGATGGACTCGGGCGATAAAACCTTTCTGGCGCGACACATAGAACCAACTTTCCTTGCGGTAGATGAATCTATTGATTCAATCTATTTGTTCCATCTCAGGTCAGCGGAAAGTGTGAGACCAAGCAGGCGCTCTCGTGGACTTGAGCATCAGACATTCTAATGAGAGGCAGGAGGGTCCTCTCTGGTTGTTAAAAGAGAGCACTTTGTTTTTGGGGCATTAAAGTTAACCATCCATTTCTTGCTCAACAACAGATTGGAGGTCCTTTTCGAAACCAACGGCCAGTTTAGTTTCGTCAGCCATACCAGATTTGCTATTGAGGCAGAAGTAAATAGTAGTGTTGTCTGCATAGATGCCTACTTGGGAACTGATGACATCAGGAAGAACGTTAATGATTATCTTATCAAGAACAGTGTAGGACCCAGGATAGAGCCTTGGGGGACACCTGCGTTTGTGAGAAAGGAACTGGAGGAGAATCCGTTAAGGGCGACCTACATTACACGGATTGACAGCTAATGTCGTTATGCATGTAAATGTGTATGTGCCTGTACTTTTGTGTGCGTTTAATATAGATGAGATAGTGAAATGTTAAAGGTAAAAATGTGTTTATTTCCGTTGATGGCAATGAAATTATGACTAATCATAAATCAGTGTGATAATTTGCCTTGCAAAGGCAATTGAAAATTTTCAACTCGATTTTAAGAAGAAAAAGTTCCCAAAATGAATGGATTCTTCAATTCATTTAGACCCTAGTTAATTGACGTGGGTGATGGTGCTACTTTATTTTGGGTGATGGTCGCCTTCACTCGCAGGTATGGGTTTATGCATGACAATATTTTTGTATTAAACATATGTAACTGCTCCGGCTTCCTTATTTTTGTTAATCAACAGACTTGAATACATAATAAAAATAAAACTTTTGACAAATATACAATGGAATCATTAGAACATTCCTAATAAATAGGGCGAACTAAAGAAAATTCCTATATATATACCATGTCTATACCTATATGCATTTTAATATACATGTATATAACAGTCTCTTTCTTTGTTCACACACATACCAATTTAGAATTATTAGTATGCTGTATGTGTATATTCGTTGGTTGGCGAGTACATCTCACTTGTAACTCTTAGGAAGTTAATCAAACAAACTATCATTGTACTGATTATGATCCAAACTCATGCCTGAATAAAAGTGGTTCAATTCGTTTTATATGTGAATAATAAATCGATAAATATTTCCTACAGTCCCATCGCCGTTGTGTCTTTTTATAAATATTTTCATGGTAATTGTTCGGATGAGCTATTTGCTATGGTACCTAGACTTTTAAAATTTAAGTGCAGTGCTCGGCTGACGTCGAAATCTCATCAGTTTACAGCTGAGCTGGTTAAATGTAACCGTAAATTCTATTCTAACAGTTTATATTCTCGCCTGATCCATGCTTTCTAGCCAACTTTAATCTGCAAAAATTTAAATGCAATGTCAATCGTTATCTGCTGTCCTCCTGACCGTTATTTCCTCTTCCTTCTCATTATTAATGTTTCTGTTCCTAATTCTTCCACACCCTGTAACCACCTTCTGTTTTAGTGGATTTACTGCCTTGATGGGGTGATACCGATTTTTTTAAAAGAATTGTTCTAGAGATCATTATTAAGTAGGAATCATTTTTCTTCTTTCCAAATGTTCTCTTCTCAATCATGTGTATGTATCTTCTGTTTCTATTGCTTGTTTCTTGAAATAGCTTTGAGAAACTTCTGGAGTCGAAGTGGTTAAAACAACGCCCATGAAAGACGAGGTTCTAAGATATGGGATACAAGCTCAGGTTTGGTTGCCAGATCTTGATTAACCGAGTTGTTTGTTCTTTGGTCGAAGCGTTTATCTTATCAGTTTTTTGATAAAATGTAACAATATTGTTAAATTCAATAAGGCTAGCAATAAAATAAGTTTAATAATAGTAGAGATGAAAAAATTAGACTATTTTGCAGCAACACCGAGACGATGTTTCAAACAGGTGGAAGATAAAACTTCACTGGCGCCAAATTCCCAGTTTCTTTCTTATTTCTTATTTTTTTTAAGTCCGAGCCTCGTTTACTAGAATGACATTTTAAATGAATAAAATTCTACTGTTGTTATATGTACGTTATTTGAGCTTTTACACATGACTGATAGCAAACGGGCAAAATAAAGGTTATACAGTGTAACCCGGATATAAGAGAGTTATCGGGACCGGAGAATAAGTCTTTTATATCCGGGTTTCTCTTATATCCGTGTTTGGTCTATTTTGTTTAGGTTAACACAGGCTCTAATTTGGGACCAGAGAAAATATCTCATATATCCGGATTTCTCTTATATCCGGGTCTCTTATATCCGGGTTACACTATATCCAAAGCCTGTGATAATTTAGAAGCGAAAAGATTAAATATACGACCAGGGATTTGCAGGAAATTTCCCTGGAAATCATAATTATAACTGGGTTATTACTACTCCGTTTTACTTTGTCATTTTAAGGTTGCGTGATTGAGAGATTCACTCAGCAGAAAACAAGAAAAAGAAATGAGCTGTCGCGTTTCTCCTAAATGATTCACGTTTATTTGTGTAAGCAGTTAACACGCGCACACAAACAAATTATATTTCTTACATATACGGCGTCAACAGTGTCTGAAAATTTTGTTTTTCAAAAAACAAGAAGCATTTTGACAAAATGTGATTTGTTAAGCGTGGAAACTTTCAAATTTTAAATTTGTCTCTATCGTTATAGATATTATGTTTTAACTAATTTTGATCAATGTTTTATTGGTTAAATATCCAACATCGTTTGACACTAATTTAGTAAGAATTTGGGATATAGTGAAGTAGCTTAGAGGAAGCATAGATCATAGATCAGTGCATCTTCAGATAAATGAAAGATATTTCTCTTTATCAGAGCGGCATTTTTTCAGATAAAACATGTGTTCAAGAAGATTTTAGTGGCACACAAGTGTTGTTTAATTTTAAGTTCCTTTCGATGTCGATATCGTCTTTTCATTAAATCTCTGGAGAGATTTGTGGGGTCATTTACATTCTAGTTGATAAGCATCTGTTACTTACGAAATGTTTTCTCTTTTTTACATGGATTCAATATTTAAATATTTTTGATAATTCTTACATTTAAATGTATTCTATTATCTCACGTACATATACAACAAAATAATGCATCTCCATACACACACACACACACACACACATACACACACACACACACACACACACACACACACACACATATATATATATATATATATATATATATATATATATATATATTACGTATATTTAGCAGCATGTTTTCATTACGACATCTCTCAATGAATAATTTACTCAAGATTTATCGACTTATTTTCAATACGATATTTCTTA
Source organism: Acanthosepion esculentum (assembly GCA_964036315.1). Taxonomy (NCBI): domain Eukaryota; kingdom Metazoa; phylum Mollusca; class Cephalopoda; order Sepiida; family Sepiidae; genus Acanthosepion; species Acanthosepion esculentum. The sequence continues at coordinate 107,326,092 of OZ038493.1, forward strand.
GTATTCCTATTAAAAGGGGAGAGAAAATTACAATGTTGATACATATTCATTTATTCCGAGTACTTTCGACATTAGCACAATGCCATCGACTGGGGGTTGTTTTTTGTTTTTGTTTTTCCTAAGATAAAACTGTTGTGTTCATCAAGTGAAAAACGATAAGGTTATGTCGGTACGATTTAAATTTTAAAACTTTACGGTGTAAAAGTTAGTGGAGATAACAACTTCGTGAAATGTTAAAAAAATTATACATACATATATATATATATATATATATATATATATATATATATATATATATATATATATACACACACACACACACACACACACACACACACACACACACACATATATATATATATATATATATATATATATATATATATATATATATATATATATATGAAGTTTCAAGAGAGAAATTGGAAAAAAATTGTTCGTAAATTCAAACTGGGTCGGAGACAGATGTGAAAACATCACTGCGTGCTCGTTTACGCCATTCTACCGAAAACATTGCGGCAGTGCATGAGAATGTGGCCGAAAATCCAGGCACCTCTATTCGTCATCGCGTGCAGGAATTGAACCTCTCCACAACAACGTTACATTGCATTCTCGGTTGGTCGATTATGCTGACCAAAAATATTGCTAAGTGGGTGAAATGCATTTCTGTTTGAATGTCCATTTTTGTAATAGGCTTCGATAACTGTAACACGTTGTTTGATTGTTAATCTTTCCATGTTTGAAAATGCCAAAGATTTAAGTTGTTAAATCTGAAAGAAAATGAAAAAATCATTAAACACTTAAACTTAATTCACATCAATCGATCCAAGTTATTTTAGGATCTGCAACCATTTAGTCTCAAACATGAACCAAAAATGTCAAGAGTATATGCTCCAGATGTCCGCCGTTCACTTGAAAATACGACTGAATGTAAAGTTGTTAATAATCCGAGCAGATTTCTCCTGGGTAATCGCTTGAATCTTATCCGTGATGAATGCCTTCAATGCAACAATGGTGCGATGGTTGCCCTGGTAGGAAGGTAAAGAGGAAGAAATATGAAGGGTTCATGTCAGGTGAGCTAGGTGCCGATTTCACTTCAGCTTTGCGGAGGATGAGACACTCCCCAATCTTTTCACGGAGCCATGCTATGGTAACATTCCTGTTACTCATCGTCAAGATCCTCACGCCCCTCGAGCTCTTCCCATGTGAGAGGCCGCTGCTTGGTTTCAAGAAGTGTGAAACACCCTGTACATTCACATATATTTATAGTGGCGTGCAAATAATATATTTTGATTTTCGACGTAGGTCGGAAGTCACCGACATAAGCACGCATGAGTCTGCCGCTACGCTTGAGAGCCATAATGAAGGGCACAAATCTCCCCCAAACGACTGGAGCGAATGTAGCACAATCCAAAATAGCGTACACCCGATGCAAAAACAACACCGTCTTCCTCATATAGCGCTGCGTGAAGACGTATTATATTATGGAAATGGTGTCGTAACTACAAAACGCCATACGTCGAGTTCGACGTAACACGGGGAACTTCTGTATATAATATACAATCAGATTATATATGTTTTGTTATATTTGCATGCAGTCATAGATTTATATTGATATATATGTATGTTTGTCATATAGTATTGTTTTTGATGCAATATCACACAGTAGGTAAAAAAATGATGCAAAAAGGAACTGCGTAAACTTAGTTTTCAGATAGGACATTTTTCTGCGAAACATTGAAAACAATTCGGATAATTGAAGTGTTAATTCACATCATGGTAAAGGAAATTTTCTTGTAAAAACGTGAAAAGTTTCTTTCATATTTACCTAAAACATTATTTATGCGATTATCTATTAAAAATTATTCACTTTCCTCGGTAATGTACTAATATTTCTTTTCTTCGCTGTAAACTGGAAAATGGCGACAAATCTAAAGATCGGATCAACCTATTATAGTTCTTTTCTCCGTGGGATTCGTCACTCATCTTCTTGTTTGCTAAATAATCCACACTTGCCAAAGTTGTAGTTTTACGCTCAGCTCAGATTGTACAACTACATTCAATATTGCCAACGTCCATATAACGTTTATGTTTTCTGTAAATGGTAATTTCTGCTAGCTAACAGGTTTCACTTCTGAGGTGGTTTTGTACACTGACGTTAGAATAATTCTGAAATCACAACGATAAAAGATCAATTTGTGCAATCTCGGACAATCCACTAGGCATTTGCCGAATATTATTTAGGTCAATCGTAGGTTTCTTTGTAGCACCTAGATTTAAAGGTCCATGATGATGCAACAATCACCAATAAAAATGAAAGTCTAGACTGAAAAAACAAAAACAAAAACGCAAAATTTTACTTCAAGGACAGTAGGATATGGTCTAGCATATACATCTAGTTATGTACATCATTTGTTCTGATTTTTTAAAGGTGAAAAATTCATGTCTTGCCCACGAAATAAAAGAGATATGGGTCATGCATTCATATATATATATATATATATATATATATATATATATATATATATATATATATATATATATATATATATATATATATATATTCACCGTTCCCCGGAAGTTCATGTATAAAACACTGAGAAAAAAGCGAACACACGGACACACATATATTCAGTAAAGCTCCCACCACCTCCGTCAGCATATGTAGGCGCAATAGAGATTGCAAACAAACACCTTGGGAATAAGAATCTTCGAAATCCCTATTTGAAACAACATAATTTAGTACGTGATTGCGCTTAAAAAAGTAAACAAATACAAAAAACTACTTCGAGTAAATTGCATTGATTGTGTGACTCAAGTAAATTTTAAATAAATGAAATTAAACCAAAACAATTATGGCTTGTAATAATTGATTTCTTTTTCAAATATATTGTTATTAACACAGACACACATAAATATAAAACCGACTAAGATTTTACTTAAAATGACTCGGGAAAAGATTTCGAGAGGAAACAATTACGAAAAACAGTGACAAAAATTCTGACAACATATCTGTAAGACACGCAAACACGCACATAAATACACACAAATATCTTACTCTGTGTGTGTGTGCGTGTGTGTAAAGATATATATATATATATATATATATATATATATATATATATATATATATATATATATATATAAACTAGATGCGTTTATATAAATATTGTACAAAATGTGCATATATATATATATATATATATATATATACGAGGGTCATTCGATAAACACGGTGAATTTTTCGGTATAAGGACTTCTAATACAGATAGAAGCTTACTCATTTTTTTTTTTGTTTTACTTCTTTTTCACATGGATTTAATTTCTTTTGGAGATTAAAAATAACATTGAGAGTTTTGGCGATTAACAAAGATGGCCGACCAAGAAGCATGCTCCAGGATTAAACAGCGGTCAGTTATCAAGTTTTTGGTTGCTGAAGGGTGCAAACCAGCTGAAAGTCATAGGAGAATGTCAACTGTGTATGGGGCCACATGTTTCAGTGTTGAAAATGAAGACAGGCCTGGGAGGCCTACAGAAGTGAGGTCTACTGAGGTGATCGAATGAGTGTGACAGAAGGGTGACAGTGGATGACATTGCAAGGACTTTGAGCTTATCTGTTGGGACAAACGCAGGGGTCAACAGTCAGAAGGAGTCATCTTGCATTATGACAACGAAAGGCCTCACACAGCAGCCCAAACGGTGCAGACCATCAACGAGCTGGGCTGGGAACTGCTTCTTCATCCCCCTTGCAGCCTAGACCTTGCCCCTTCAGACTTTCACCTGTTTGATCCCTTGAAAGGGTTCACGAGAGGCACGAAGTTTAAAAGTGACGATGAAGTCAAAAGTGTTGTGAGCGACTGGCTGAGACATCAGTCCAAAGATTTTTACGGAAGCTTGTGCACAGATGAGAAAAGTGTGCGACAGTGCTGGGAGACTACGTTGAAAAATTTTTAAAAAGTAAGCTTCTATCTGTATTAGAAGTCCTTATACCGAAAAATTCACCTTATTTATTGAATGACCCTCGTATATATATATATATATATATATATATATATATATATATATATATATATATATATATATATATATATATATATATATTATACTAGATGTATATATGCGAGTATATATATATATATATATATATACATATATATATATATATATATATATATATATATATACTAGGTATATATATATATATGTTAAACTAGATGTGTATATATATATATATTATATTAGATGTGTGTATATATATATATATATATTATACAATTTGTGTCTATAAAAATATATGTATGTGTATGTTTATGTATATATATTATACTAGTTGTGTGTAAATATATATTATACTAGATGTTTGTGCGTGTATATATATATATATATATATATATATATATATATATATATATATATATATATATATATATATATATATATATATAAAGTTATAGCTTTTGTCTGTCTGTCTGTTTGTTATCGATCTTCTCCCAGGGTTTTGGAAATAGACCCCCATATTCATATATATTCTGAAACGACATTACTCAGTGTACTGGAATAAGTATATTATATTTTAATCAACGGCGATCCTCGCTTTCCATAAACCCCCACCGAAATTATTTTTCCTTTGATATAATTTAAATTTAAATTTGAAAAAGGGAATCACTCTTGTGGTACTTAGATAAGTATAATTTATTTTGCTCAATGGGGTTCCCGGGGTGTGGCACACCCCCACTGAACTTTTCTACCTAAGATTTAAATTAAACTTAAATTTGAATAAGTGTATGACTCCTATCCAAAATACAGGAGAAAACGAGAAGTTGAAGGCCACATAGTCACGATCATTTTGATCAAATCTGGACCCACCACGGAATTTTTCGCCGATGATTTAAATTAGATTTATATTTGAACAAGAGAATGACTCCTATGCAAAATATAGAAGAAGAAAGGTAGAAGATCGAGGTCATATCGGCACGATCATTGAGTAATATTGAAATGCATCATCTTTCTCCACAAATTATAACGATGATTTAAAATCAATCATCATTTTCTTACAAAAAATTATACTATATATATATATATATATATATATACATATATATTATACTAGGAGTGTGCATATATTATAGATGTCTCTCTCTCTCTATATATATATATATATTTATATATCATACAAGATGTTTATATAATACATATATATATATATTATAATAGATGTACATATATATATATATATATATATATATATATATTAAACTAGATGTGTATATATAGATGTATATATATATATATATATATATATATATATATATATATATATATATATATATATATATATATATCGGGTGTAGCAGCAAAATTGTCCAAATCGTGTAACAGCAAAATTGTCCAATTATTAGACGAAGACTTGATTCGTTGTAGCTTAGAAATGATTAAAGACATATTACTGGAATTCCCCGAGGTTTTTATGACACTATAGGACTCTAATTTGAAAAATAAGAATGTATTTAGCTCTAAGTTGAAATGATGATCGCTCTTATGAACTGTTGATTCAGTTTTCCTCTTTATTGTTCCCTCTTTGTTCACCTTTCTCTCGAAGGTTCTTGAATGTAGTTGTATGGTGGATGCCGGAGTATAAATTTTGGTACCATTACTGAGAGACTGATTTTTCCTTTTACCATTGCTCAGTTGGTAAGATATAGTGGGTCTGACCCAGAAAGATTTTAACCTGTTCTATTTCTAGCTGAATAACCCAAAGGCATTTTCAATGTTTCTTACGACAAATTTTCGACGGATTTGCCCCAAAATTTACATGCACAAAGTTAGCGGGAAGACCAAGACCGACATTGCATTTCCCAACTGCCATCGATAGCGGAAATAATCGATTTCTTCATGCTTCCACGGCAGTTTTCATGTAGTTTGCGGCCATTTTCTACTGGCCAGAGTGAGAGCCTATAGCTGGCTGCCACGAATAGAAAGGAAGATTCTATTGGCCAGCGTGAGAGCCAGCAGCTGACTGACACGAATGTTAACCACCATGCTAGCATGTAAAAAAAAATCGATAGCTGCATTCGTCACAAGTGGGAAAAATTTAAATCTGCATGGCACTTTACTTCAATTGGCTCATTCGTTTGCTTAAATTCAACGTTGATTCTGATTCCGCAGAACTGGGTTTGGTGTGAAAAAGCATTTGTTGTTAACATTCTTTTTTCATTCAGTTTTTTTCAGTTACAAGTCCTTTTTTAAAAGCTGATCGTTTTCTGTTCATTTTGTTTAGTTCTTTTTTCGTAACAGATTTAATGTTTAATATAGAGCTTAGAAAGAATTCGCAGTGTGAGATAGGCAAGAAGTAAGGCGTGTAGCAACATCAGCACCGCAAAGGGCACTCCTTTAAAGGCAAGGAACGGCAAAAATATTTTAAGTCAAGTGATAGCGATTGCTGTATGAGTCGTACGATTTTTGAATCAAGCACGGGCAACGCCGGGCCATACTGCTAGCTTGCCAATAAATGTAAAGTTTCTGATAGGATTGGTACCACTCATATGAAAAATGCTTACCTCGTATTTAAAGATAATAAGCCCAATTTTATCAACAACATAAAATCCCGCTTAAATAATCTTTCTGAACCCGAATTAGGATTAATTTTAAAAAGCATACTCAAAAATTAACACAATCCGTTCAACAAAAACATCCTGTTAACTTTTGGAAGGACTCCTCTGACACAATCCACTGGTTCCGAAATATCCCAAAGAAATAGCCACATTTATCCAATTTGGCATAATCGACTTTAGCCATCTATTTCTGAAGAAGTATTAATAAATAGCTTAAATTTCGCTAAAATTACATTGATATCACTAAAGATGAACAAAATATTATCTAGAAGACCTATACTATTGTACAATGACTCAACTTGGATTAAAAGAAACAACGAAAACTTCGACGTTCCTATGGAGGCTTTTGACTCTGTCGAATTGCAGACCTGGTGGGCATATATATATTGGACACCCTGGGTAGGATCATTAACCCCAATGAATTGGCCTTTATAGAGACGTTGATCTAATAATTGTTCACAATAATAATGGTCCTCTAACTTCAAGACAGCATAAAAAGATTATTAAAGTTTTCAATTATTCTAGGTTTCAAGATAGAAATATCTTCTAACCCAAAAATAGTTAACTTTCTTGAAATTACTCTTAAAATTTCGAACTATATCTTTAAACCTATTCAAAAAGAAGGTCACACCCAAATCTACATTAATGTCTACTTTAAACAAAAATGTTTAATAGGAAACACTTAAAATCAATTACTCTTGTGTTAACAATGTAAAGAGGATCATCTCAGCCCACAACAGTAAATTCCTTAATAAGTTTCAACGGAGTGAAGCACAAGGTATTAACTCCACATGTAATTGTAGAAGAAAAACCGAGTTTCCTGTTGAGGTAAAATGTATGTCTAAGAATGTGCTGTATGAGGCAACTATCTTCCCCAAAGAAAATGTAAACCTAAAGATGATCTACATTGTAATGTCTACGGGAAAGGCTTTTAGCAATAGATCGCTGAAAAAACAAATTACTTGATCCAGGCAATATTGAGATCTAATTAACAAAGGTCTCACCCCACATTTGGAGTGGAAATTTACATCCAGGGCTCGGACTCCTAAGAAATTCAGGCACTGTTGTGACATATGTCTCCATGAAGAAATATTTATAAATAAATACAAAAAAACTGGAGGAGTTACTGAACCTTCAGAGTGAACTAATATCCAAATGCAGGCACAAACATCGCCTTAAAATATAGAAGAACTAATTCCACTGGATTGTATAACATCAGATATGATTTAACATATATTAATGTATTCAAATCTCTATCTTAATTGGATTGATGCTGTTGCACATGCTTACAAAATGATGTTTATTGTACTCTGAAGCTTATGGTTGTGGCATATGTTTCGATATGTATATTTATTTGGATGCTCGCGCGTGTGTGTGTGTGTGTGTGTATTATATATATACATGTGTATGTGTGTGTGGGTATGTGTGTGTGTGTGCGTGGTGGATATGTATGTGTGTGGATATATTTTTGGTGTATATTGAGGTACGTGTGGGTAGATGATATGTGAA
>OZ038493.1:107336711-107389211 GCA_964036315.1 Acanthosepion esculentum
AGTTGGAAAATGATTTTATTTTCAGGTTTAAAACGTAGTTGATTTTAAAGCAAACAGTGACCAATCTCATGAAAAATAGATAAAATTGAAAAAGCAAAAGAATTCTATAAAACCGTACTTTTTTCATCCTCAACATTATGATTACATGATTATATGTCTTGGTGCATTAGATAATTATATTGGCAAAATTAATTGAAATAAAATTGAATAAATTGTTGTTTGGCTTTACCTTTTCTGTGACAATCTTACGTATTCATTTCGAAATTATTTTTGTAGTACTGAAATGTCTGTTTGTTTTGAATTCACCTTATTTTCCTGTGAATATATACATATGTCTGCGATCAATAAATAAATCCAATTCGATCCGATTTTGTTCGTTTTGAATCGTTATGAAACTTTGAGCGGGAAAAATATCTGAAAATCAGTTGGGCAGCGGAGCTTAAGCGATCAGCACCCTTTTGTTATCATAAACCAAATGAAGCTTAATCCTTACTCATAAGCACTATGCCACATATGGACATATATTTGACAGGCCAAATAGTCCTAAACCAAATACAATGGTGAATTACTCAACGTGTTAATCACCTAAAAGAAATGCATGTGTGATTCATCCATCGTTTTGCTAACCTTAAAATGTAACGTTCAAATATATTAGTTTAAAGCATGACGGTATTATAAAAACCCTGGGCTGCCCATTTCGTTTTATATGCTTTTCCTGTTAGCCAGGGATAAGACAGAACAGGAAAGTAATCCTTACAAAACAGATGTCCATAATTTCAATCAACTTGTGTGTATGTGAGTTTGCTTGTGACATCTATATTTTAACGCAATGATTTTTTAAATAATTCTATTTATCAAAAAGTAATAAATAAATAATTTTATGGAGAGCTATACTACATTAAGTTTGGTAAAATTAAGAGCGAATTTTCAAAGTTTTCGACCATTTCGTTCTATCTTTCCAATTTCTTTCATAGTTTTGATATTTTTAAGCAAGGAAATATATTGAATGATTCTGTAACTTTAGAAAAGACAAGGATGGTTAGATAAATTTCTGTTAAAAAGTATTATTAAATCTGTTATGTCTGATTTTATTTTTATCGTTCTTTATTATGTTGAGTGACATTCTTTAAATAGCCGAAAAAATACACACTACTAATGCCATCTAACAATAAACACGGGTCGATTTTTTATCAAAGCAATATTACTGCAAATTCTTTAACTAAAATACAAGTTCTGGTAAAATATATAACAAAACTTGCTGAACATTTTTTCAGGAAAAGATCTGTTTGCCAGAGATTATAGCTTTTCAAAGCCACAAGAGGAGTTATTGAACGTCTGTTTTCATCACTTAAAAAGCAACATCTTCACCTTTCAACAAAGTTTTATTTTACTTCTTTGTTATCTGTTATAGTTTTGGATAGTATTTTTCTTTTTTTTAATTTTCTATACATTCTTTCTTTTAAACTGCGGAGTTCTTTTTCTCCATTTTGTTATTTTATTTAAGATTATTAATAGGAATTCTCTTTAAAATTTACTTCATTTTCATGTCTTTTCTGCGAGAACAGCAATTTTCCTTCTATGACAAATAATTTTCTCCTTGTTTATGACGACGGGCTCTGACTATTGGTGTAAGACTGCGTGACCCACTTGAATTTTAAAATCTCAAGGGATTTTATGTTTACATTTGTTATTTGTGTATATACCTTTGGTTTTGGGTACCATGAAGCGGTGTAATGGTTAGCAAGCTTGTCTCGCTAGAACAATTACGACTGAGTAGTCAGTTCGATCCTCACTGTGTGTCCCTTACCTTCGGCCTTGTACCACATCTAACCTGCACTTGGAAAATCACTATACCATTGGTTTGCATGATAGAATTTTCACTCGTTTTCAGTTTCTCACTCAGGTCTGTTTTCATACGCTTTCTCAGCCGAATAACTTTATTCGCTTATTGTTTGACTATGGCTGCCATCTCGATCTTCTCTAGTTCGCTATAGCTCTCTCTTTTTTCTAGGCTGCTATTCATTCTTTCTTCAAATACTCTTGAACTTTAATGATCCTCTGTTTTCTTATCTCCTACTATTTTTGGCTATCATAATCAGTCTTTTACTATCTGCCTTTTGTAATTCCCAAGTCCCATGATAACAGAATCTATTATCTATATTATTATTATTCTGCTTGCTTACATGTCCAAATCTTACACTTTTTGACCCAAGAACAGAGTATAGTATCGGTCTGATCGCCAGTAGTATTCTTCCAAGAAACCACATGTTAATACTAAGTGGGAAGGAACTGTAAAAGAGGAAGAACGTAAGAGTAAAGTAAGAAAGGTAGCAAGTAAGGAAATGAAAGAGAGCGAAAAGATATTGAGTAAAAGTAATTAAATAGAGGATGAGGGGAAATGAGAGTGTAGAAAGAATGACAGACTGGCTTGTTGGCAATATTTCAAGAGGCAGTGACAGATTAAAAATAATGTCCAAATGGAAAGGTGTAAAGATTGATACATAGAATTTTAATTCCAAGAAACGAGAGATTTAAAGAAGCAAAAACATGTAACATAAAATGTTTGTGTATTACTTATTTTTTTGTTTATGTAATTATTGCTTAATAATCTGTTTGTATAACATTTAGATAAAACATGGACGGGAAATCTTGAGAGAGCTAAGGGAGAGAATGAGAAGATACATGTAAAGAGAGAGAAAAGAGCAAAAGCTCTACGGGTCCAGGTCGTTGTTATTATTATTATTATTATTATTATTATTATTATTATTATTTCTTTTGTTTTCGCCTTGGCCTTTTTTTTTTCATGTTCTTTTGTTCCACATTCTTTGTCTTCCAAGCAAATATTGTTTAGGATTTTTTTTCTCCTTTTCTTTATTCTGTTTTCTTCACTTACACTTCTTCCTTGTTGTGTCCTCAGAAGCTCAAGAAAATCACGACTCCTAATTGAGATCTCGTCCGTTCTAACAACGATTGTATTCCACGAGCTAAAGTGTAACACGCACACTGACAAAGGGACGATCAGGTACAGCTTCAAGCTATTAAGGGCACAATGGATGTTTCTAAAATGTGCAGGAAAAGTAGAGATTTTGAGAGCGAGATAAGTCTTCGTTGGTCGATTAAGTACCTAAGAATGGATCTATCCAGTAGAAACCTAGATAGCAGTTGTACTCTAGTTGACTCGAAACCTGTTCAGTGAGAAGATAAAATAAAAGAAAAAAAAATCATCGTTACTTTGGTATCAAGATACAACATCACCGAATTTAAAATACACACTCACACACACACACACAAATACACAGGCACAGGTGTGTGTTCGTATGTGCGCGCTGTACCATATCTCTTGAAGAGTATGTAGGTGATCGTCTTTTCAAGGGTTGCTTGTTCACCGAAATTCTTGCTACTTTACGAGTCAAATTATTCTTTGTGGCACATGGTTCTCCAACCATGGGCACCTACTTGTCGAGCAAATTACTCGTTAATTTCCTCTCTTTTGTCACCTTTAATCTGCGCTGTAAGTGTTAAATTCTCCTATCCTTCTTTCCTAACTATCTGTCTCCAAATTTCAGGTGGTCTCTGTCTGGTTGATGCTATTCCTTTTTAGTTCCTATTCTCACCTTGAAACCTCGCCATTTGAAATATGTGCCATTTCTGGAATTCTCAATAATCATACAGCCTCAAACACTTGTTTTATTTGTTTTGTTTTATTGAAGTAAATGCGCAACATTTGCTACCATAGTGAGGGAGGCTAGACATTAACTCAAAATCTAGAACTCTTTTCATCCTTTATAATGTCTTTTTTCCGATTCTTTAACATTTTACTCAAGTTCTGAAAAGTAACTTTCTCTATTCTACGCACCCTCAAATTTCGCTTCCATATTTTCGGTCGTCTGTTAATGCACAAATAAAATAGCCGGGAGAATTTGTGTAAGAGAATAACGAACAATATTGGACGAATTTTTTCTTCCATCATCGAATAAGTAACGGTTTCTTGTCCGATGCGAATAATAACAAATCAACGCAGTCGTAGATCGAATGCAATCGAGATTATAATCATTGTAAACTACATGATCTTGTTGGTTGCAAAGTACGTGCTACGACAGAGCTCCATGCGGTTTGGGATTTAGAGTTGTCCTTCTCTTCGACTCATTGTTGAAGAGCACAGTCTGGCCAACTATTTAACCTACAAGTCGTGGCTAGAAAAGATGAATTCATACCTATCCCAAGGATATTTTCGCGAAAGTGAATGTGTCGAACATGACTGGAGATCGACTGTGTCTCTCCGATTTCTTTTCTTATGCATTTCACCAACCGCGCATCAATTCTTTGCCACGAGACTATTAAAATAGATCTTACTAACTCACCGTACTTATAATATTTTGTTTAATTCTTTAATGCCGTGTCCTTTCAGGACGTAGTCATCGATTTTTCCTCTCTTATATGGGGATTTCCATTCTTTCCTGGAAAAGATAGTGGTATGCTTTTCTGCTGTTTTCTTCAAGATTTTGAATTCAGTTTTCTTTTTCTTAGACTTGTTACAATCTAAGGCTAGATATCCCAGCCTACTGTTTAATACATAGCGTGTACTGTTTATACAATAACACATACATTTGTACTGTCTACATATTTTAAAAACATTTTCTGAATAAAATCAATACAGTTTGGAATTTACTAAAGAGGGAGAGAACTAAGCAGAACTATTTGAAGATATTTTATGCTAAAAATAAAATTTAATCTCTACCGTGTAAGACGAAAGAGAGAAACAAGAAAAAGCGCCAGTCAATATTAGACGATTTCCTTGTGTATCAAAGAAAACAGATAACACTATTGTGACGACATTTAGAAAAACCGAGAAAAGAGCAGTGATAAATAAACTGATATTTGTGAATGTGACACCAGTCACTTTTCTTCCACTTCAGGGTGACAAAAATGAAAGAAAATCACGTCAGACAAAATAGTATTTAAAAAAGCAAGAAAGGAAAGACAAGATATACGAACCAGAAAAATTTGTGAAGAAATATTACCAGTAAGAGAATTAAGAAAACACATTTGTATGCCTAAGTATATCTCTCCATCCGCCCTCTCGCCTCTCTTTCTCAATCCCTCTCTCTCTCTCTCTCTCTCTCTCTATATATATATATATATATATATATATATATATATATAAATTTCGAATATTTTGGCAGCAAGTTTTCATTAAGACATGCCATATTGAATAATTTAGACAAGTTTTGTCTTCATATTTTCAATAGGATCCTCTTATATTCATGAACAAGCTTCTTAGTATCCTTATTAAAGGAAGAGAGAAAATTACCATCTTGTTACGTATTCATTTATTCCGAGTACTTTCGACATTAATGCAATGTCATCATCAGGGTGTTGTTGTTTTTTCTAAGACAAAATTGTTTTGTTCATCTGGAAGTTAAATATTTTTAACTGTAAAAAAATCGCTATGGCTACCTACTGTATGGTTTAAATTTCACGTTTGAAACCTGAAGGGAGGTAACTAAGTTTGAAATGTCCATATGTTTAAAGAAACTATTACTTAAAACAGATATTTTAAACTATCTACTGTAAACATTTTAAAACATTTGTGCATTAAGGGCTGGTTTCACTTTTTTAATATAGATAGCATCAAGAATTTTTAGTTTATGTTTATTATTTTCATGTAAAATTATAGATGTATTTTCAACAAGAATTTTCCTAAATTACGAATATGGACAAGCATTCTGTTGTAAATGCTGTGATATGTTTCATGTATCATTAAAATGAAAACTCAACCATCGAGACACCGTAGTAGTAGTATATTTTGAAAACTCAGCCGTGAAGACAACGTCATAGTAGCATTTTTAAACATATATATATATATATATATATATATATAATGTGTGTGTGCGTGTGTATGTGTCTGCGTTTGTGTGTGGATAGGTAGATAGATAGATAGATAGATAGATAGATAGATAGATAGATAGATAGATAGATAGAATGGGCATATACATTGACGAAAAATAATATTGTAATATTCTGAAGGACGATGCAAATCTTGGCCTAAGTACATTATACGTAAATCAGGGAATAGGAGATATTTTGATACCATTTTCAAAGTCTCCTAGAATCTGTACGGTTTACGTCTAAGCATTTGACGATGATGCATACTGCGATAAGTTTCAATCAGAAGAAAAAATCCAGTGTAAGCAGAGATCATGCCACAGAAGCCTACTTTATAGTTTTGTTCAATTAGACCCGTTTTTAGGTGTATGGAATTATAGGTATTGAAGTGGCCAGATGGTCGTTTTCGAGAATTGCTGTGCATGTTGGATGTGTTGCGTCAATTGTGCTTCGAAGCTTCCAACCGTCTTCAAATGAATATTCCTAAAACTGTAAACAAAGATTCAGGGTAACGGATAGTACTGAGGCTAAGTAAGCTCGATATATTTTTAAAAAGACAAACGCGCGACATCCACAGCACAAAGTAGAATAACTGTGGCTTCAGCAATGTTAGAATGGCTACAAGAACGTGTACCTCTTCTCAGACCCCCACTTATAAAGAAAACTGTTGTTCACGTAACCATTAGTGACAGGAGAGTCATTTGTGTCATACAATGGATGTCTGTATGTTTCAGTGATAAGAAATGTTCGTTTGAACGGTTGAATGTAACATCATTGTGAGTGTATTCGCCGACGACACTAGCCGTGCTCCCTGACATTATGATGTTAGCTGATGTGTAGCTTGCCTTTGGTCTTTGCAAAAGGGAACGTTGATCAATGTCTTCTAAGTCCAGCATATTTTTCAAATCATTCCACTTTCATACAAAAGAATGATGTGCTCTTTCAGCAGGGAAATCCCTACCGACACCATGCCCGTGCCAAGCAACACGATCTGCAAAATAATGAATAATTTTCCAGCTGATACGATCCTCAAACCTGTCCCTTCAATTCGATATGTATATGACATGATGGGACAAAGCTTGACACGTTCAGAATTTTTGAAGTATGGATGATCAAACATAACTGTCATCAAAAGGTCATGTGTTGTTCTTCCTTACGGGAAAAATGAAAAACCCTTCATATAATCTTTCTTATCTACTCAACCATACTTAATTATGAACAAGTTCGGCTATCAAGACCCTGTACCAAAAATGTTTGTATACAACATTTTATTCTATGAGTAACTAATATTTGTTTCAAATCAGATTAATTTACCTTTTAAATTTACTAATTTTCCTGAAATAACATTTCAGAAATATATATTTTATTTTTGCAAGATTTTTAAAACCGAGAATTAACTTTTGTTTACAAATGTGTCAAAAATGGCCGTTTTATCGAAAAAATCGATTCCGATCAATATAGTTTCTGTTTGCAATACACCACAAAGAATTTTGCTAACTGGAAATAGTAAATTTTAAATCCTTTAGCTTTCAATTAAAGCTAAAATGAAAACTGCAAGAAAGCATTTACATACAAAATATTCATTTTGAAATTAACGGATACTGAATTAGTGCAGGTACCTACAGTACAGGTATGTTTAATGCCCAAGGAGGATATAGCAAATATGCGACTCCTCTTGATACTCACCTTTTTGGAACCTACGCATATAGCGATATGTATATATGGTCATTCTGTGTTATCCCACTATGTTACTTGTACGTTTAATCATGCGTAAACGGAAATACATATTCATATTTTCTTAATTATGTTTTTCGTCAGTGTGCCTATATATATATATATATATATATATATATATATATATATATATATATATATATATATATGCACTAGAGATAACAACATCTTGGTCCCATAGGATATACATGCTATCCTTAGAAAAACAGAAGATAGAAGGAAAAACCGGTTTTCGTGATCGTGGTAATGATAGTCTCCCATGCAAATCTCTCCTGAACTTGACTCCCTCGCCCTAATGAAATTAATATCCTATCTGTCCGGCGCGGTGAACTGGTAACAAAGCTTACATAATGAAAACTGCTTTTCAGCTGATCTCTGCAGAATAGGAGTTGTCGGAATCGACATCCATAGGGAAATGGAGTTGCAGTGTCGCCTCCATTTTCGTCTTCGCTGACCAAAAAAATATGGGGGAGGGGCTAATTAGAAAATAGGATTTATTTACTCGAAGGATAGAAAATGAATGAAAGGCAACAATGAGAATTCTGTTTCAACTTGTATGTATGGTCGACACAAGAGAAAACAAAAACAGATTGTAGATGGAAAAGTATAAAGATCAGTTCATATGAATAGGATCAGAATTATGACTCTTTCTCTACAAACATTTACATGCTAGTGTAGGTATCTGTATTATATATATATATATATATACATATATATATATATATATACATATATATATATATATATATATATATATATATATATATATATATATATATATATATATATATATTTGTGTATTTAGGCAGCAATCCTTCTTTCAAGCACATTTCATTAAAAACGACTGACAAGGTGCTTTTATTTAGTTTTTTATATAATTTCTCGTGCGATCTAATAAAGTTTTTCTTTTCAGAGGATAAATTATATAAAAATTTTCCGAATGTTCTTTTCCGAGCGCTTTCGACTATACATTTAGCCATTATCAAGGATTATATTTCAACTGTTAGAATTAGAAATAGTTTGTGTGTGTTTTATAAAGTGATTCATTTTTTTGTTTCAAAACACGGTCAAGATATTATGTCCATGTTCAAAGTTAATATTATTAAGGGTTGGTTTGTTTAATTTTATAAGTAAGGCTTCCATTATTTTTAGCCTTTTTTGCAAGTGGATGATGCTATTATATTAGTGTTGTCGACAAGTATATTCCGAATAGTGTCCGGTAGGTCTCCATGAATATTTAAATGAGATCTAATTGAGCATCATCCACTTGCAAAAAGGGCTAAAAATAATGGAAGCCTTACTTATAAAATTAAACAAACCAACCCTTAATAATATTAACTTTGAACATGGACATAATATCTTGACCGTGTTTTGAAACAAAAAAATGAATCACTTTATAAAACACACACAAACTATTTCTAATTCTAACAGTTGAAATATAATCCTTGATAATGGCTAAATGTATAGCCGAAAGCGCTCGGAAAAGAACATTCGGACAATTTTTATATAATTTATCCTCTGAAAAGAAAAACTTTATTAGATCGCACGAGAAATTATATAAAAAACTAAATAAAAGCACCTTGTCAGTCGTTTTTAATTAAATATATATTTATATATATATATATATATATATATATATATATATATATATATATATATATATATATATAAATGTTGGTACTCGTTTGGAAAAACCTCGGATAACTCAACTTGCAGTAGAACAAATCGGTACCCGAGGAAAAATGAGGAATAAAATAGAAAGATCCAAGAACATTAAACCAAGGCGAAAACAATCGTCCAGTGTTATATATATATATATATATATATATATATATATATATATATATATATATATATATATATATATATATAACAAGTTAGATTAAAGGGGACCGATAACGTTTGTCTAATTTTTTATTACATTTTTCAATTTTCTGAGAAGGTGTTGATAAATTGCCCGAGGTTCATATGTAATTATTATTCAAGTACTTTTGTCTTTCCCCGTCATTATCAAGAAACGACGTGGTGTCTGTGTTAGCATTCCATTGTCTGCATTCTGGTATTCTTCGGGATACTCAACGTTTGAAATGGTCTAGTGCGACGTCAAGTGTAACGGGCAATGGGAACGAGGTCGCACAAAAAGAATGTGATTCATTTATTTTATTCACTTATGCTTTTATTTATTATATGATACTAATATAAGTTATGCGCACATCAATTATGTCATATGCGAAAGTCGAAAGTACTTGAACATAACACTATATATATATGTGTGTGTCTATATATATATATACATGTGTGTGTGTGTGTGTGTGTGTGTGTGTGTGTGTGTGTGTGTGTGTGTGTGTGTGTGTGTGTACCGGATGTAACAGCATACTTGTCCATCCCTCAAAATGTTTAATATCTAAAAAAGACACTAAACTAATTTCTTTTTCTAGGTTTTCGGATAAGTCGTTTAGCCATCTTGACATAATTTGTCGTAAGAATCCCTGAAAAACCCTTTGAGTTATTCAGCTAAAATAGAGCAGTTTAAAATCGTTTTGTGTCAGTCCCACTGTCTTCCCAACTGAGCAATGGTGAGAGGAAAAATCATTTAGGCCTTTAGTAATGGTACCAAAATTCATACTCTGGCTCCCATCTTCAAAGTCTATTCAAGAACCATCAAAAGAACGGTGAATAAGTTTAAAAACGAGGAATCAGAAGGGAGGAAAACTAGATCAGAAGGTCACAGCAGGAAGAGGGATCATTATTTTAACTTAAAGATAAGGAAATCAATTAGAAAAAGATCCAACTCAATCCATAAAACGTTTGGCACGTGAGAGAGGAGTTTCAGCAATGACAGTCCAAAGAGCAGTGAAAAAAGACATGAAAATCGAACCGTACGTGAAAAAATGTGAGGCACCATGTTACTCCATAACAGAAAGTTAGAAGGTTAGAGAGGGCGAGGATCACCTCCTATAAGCTGGAAAATGATACTGGAATAATATATATATATATATATATATATATATTTGAATTTTATATCAATCCTTCATGGGCCTCCAATTCTTAGCTATGTTTAATTAATGATTAGCATGTAATTTTCGTTTATGATCGATACATAACGATTCTTCTGTTAAGCTTGGAGAGAAAATTATACATTCTCAAAGTAGAGACGATTAGTGTTATAAAAACCTCGAAGAATTCCAGTAAGATACCTTGAATTATATCTAAGATACAACGGTTCAAATTTTAATCTAACAGTTGGTCAATTTTGGTGTTACAGGATTTGAACAATTTTGCTGTTACACCAGGAATGTATATATATATATATATATATATATATATATATATATATATATATATATATAACATCGATCGCACGTTGAGTGCTGGTGTTAATAAAATAGTGCTCGCTGCAATATAACAAAGCTATAAACTATATATATTAATAAATATACATTTTTTCCTCACCGGTAGTACATGAAATTTCGAGTCGCGCTACCAGTGAGAAAAATGTATATTTATTGATATCGGAATGCGTAGGATAAAAATGTACATGCACGCAGAAATACTTGCACGTACGTAAAAACATTTAGTCCTCTGGTGTTATAAATACAGTGTTATGAAACAGTGCTATAAGTATATATTAGTGAATATAGATAATATCAATCGTCGATAGCACTACTCGGACTTTCATGCATTTAATGCAATCTTCATGGATTTCCTCACCTGAAGATTGGATTAACTGCATAAAACTCTTATCGACGTTGGATATTATGTTCATTCACTAATATATATTTATTAATATATATACAATATATAGGCTCCTGAAAAATTTATTTCGGTTGAGCTCTCTGGGGAGGAAGTGTGGGTTTGTAAACAGTGACTATTACGGCTCATAATGCAAGACTCTTCGGTAAATCGAATCGAGTTCTCTCTGTCACTGTGTGTTTATCTAAAAATAAATACGCTTAAATTCTCCTTCATCCCTGCCGTGCGTCAACAGCTTAGTGGTAGAATCCCTGACTAACACTAATTCAGTTGGGTTTCGATCCTAGCTAGAGGCAAACGGACGTCTATCCACACTGATGAGCTGTGATACAGCGAAACAGTCTGTCTGTGGATGACAATTAATATATATATATATATATGTTTGGGTGTGTGCTTGTTAATGTTTAATGAAAATTCATTATTAAGTCTAATTAATTTGGTTTATTTCGTCGTAGCTCCTTGTGTCCGTTTGGATGCCCAATATTTTTGGCTTTGTGCTGCATCTAAACTACACTTAGAAAATACTTATCTCCTGATGTCCGGCATATATTTACAAATAAATTGAACTATCGTCTTTCATAAGCCATTTTCAAAGAGTTCTTGTTTTCTTCATCGTTTTCATGTCAGTCAGTCATATTCGTAACAGTTCTTGCAGCGTATTCTTTCTTTCTCAGCGTAATATATTCAGTATACATGTTCCTAAATTATTTTATTGGTGTCTTGTTGTTTGGTTTTATGTCTAATGTTTCTTATTCATATTATTTACATTTTTCGGACTGTTGTCCTCATCTTTATTGTCATGTTCACGACGTTTCGGCCGTTTTACGCTCTTCAACTGATTGTAATCTCGAACTGCACCCTTTATTCCGTCCACCGGAGTAGATTGTTCCATGTGCCATGCGTCTTTCGGGTGTCTCAGTTATCTCCCTTTACCTCAACTCTTCAAGTTTTTGTTCACCACTACCGAAGCCAGGTACTGAATTCACAACGTTTTGGGTCAAGTCACTGGATCCAACCAACTCTGTTATCCAATGGGACACAAGGCCGGAGCGTACAACGGCCGAAACGTCGTAAACATGACAATAAATATGAGGACAACAGTCCGAACAATGTAAACAATTACAATATCTTATCTCAGAAATATAGACAGTTAATGTTTATGCTTGTACTCCATTTATTTTTTAATTATGTGATATAAAACTTTTGTATTATTGGTAACGATTTGCTCTTGTATTTTTATTGTTGGTGATATGCGATTTTTCAACAGCAGTTAAAAAACACGGCGCGATAATATAGTGGCTGTGTAACCAAAGTGCGTTTTATTTGGTATTGTTATTATTAATGACTCATTCTCTGAATGGGAATGTCATTATATTTACGATACAAAAAAATGTCTGAAACAGAAAAATAAATTATAAAAGTCCTTAATAAATTTTGCTGGTCTAGAAACATAAATGAAAAATTGCATCCCATGTTATGTATATTCTCAAACTTGATAGTGGCTATTATAACCCATAAGAAATAGTTTCCAAAACTTTGTTAACTGACATAAGAACAGATTTAAAATTCCCTAAAAACATTGACTTTGGGTGATAGACACTTTAAGTGTTGATTCTGCTTTATATGGCTACTAGCTTGTATGCATACGTGTATTAACATTTTTATATATGGTTATTTACTTGGTTGCCTTGCCTACATCATTTTATAATTTTTAATTATTAATATTATTTTTATATTAATATTATTGATAGTATTACATTTATTATTTTTATCCATATCTATATATATTTTTAAGCTGTTCTTTAAATTTGTTCTTTATTTATCTTTGATTTATTTATTCATTTTATTTAATTTACTTTATTTTATTGATGTTGGACACTATTATTATTATTAATAATTTGAAATGAATTGAAATTATTATAATGCGATATGAGTTTTGCTGTCTGAAATGACATGACTATTAGACATATTACTGTAACTCTTTTAATTCTGATCACCCCCTCTTCTTACCCAGTATATTAACTTGTTCAGCCCGTTAAGGAAAAATTTGTTTCTAGGTCAACCATATTTAATTCTTCCTTCTTTCTATTCCTTCAAAGTCATTTTGACGAACGCATAAGAATAACGTTATGTATTAGAGTAAATATATATTCGAATGGAAGAAAAGTCCGTAGCGTTTTTCAATAGGTGGCGTTTGAAAACTCGATTTTGATTCACAGATGACTGAAGTTTATGACATATATACATATTTCAAAAGGAGGAGACGCGGGAATCGGGTCGACAGAGGTGTCTGTGTACAACGTCCGTGTCATGGGTGGCTGGGAATGCCACACTTAGAGAGACACAAACGTGCCTCGAGGTTGACTTTCCTACGCCGCGCGTTGACAGGAGGCGATTCGATTATGGAGGGGATTGTCAGGGACGTGTTTCCTTACTATCACTCCCCCCATCTCGCGGGTTGAGCGCCATCGTAAACCCCGGGATCAATCGGATTTCCTTCGCGAGTGTCGGTCGGCATTGTTGGCTGTTCCCCGGTCCAGTGACTTTTCACGGCCTAGGAAGGTCTTCTATCGTCTGTTAGTGGAAGGGGTCGCAAAGGATCCCCTACGTGATACACTCTGCTTGTCGGAGGATGGGTTTCGCTCTTACTGGTCTTGGGCGCCAGCGGCGGATTACCTCAGTAACCCTGAGTTTTTGCTTACCTGGCGATTGACTCGGAATCGGCTGCCTCTCAATGACAAGGCTTTCATATGGGGCTTGGCGGATTTGCCAGATTGTGAACGGTGTGGCCTTGGTTTAGAAGAAACGGTTTCGCACGCTTTCTACCATTGCCCCCGGGTCCGCCCCTTATGGGACCATGTCGGCGGGTTGACGGCTCGTCTCGCTCCAGAAAAACTTGTTCCCATTGATCGCGCATACGCGTGTGACAATGTGTCGCCCTCGTATTCCGGGTGAAACGAATGGTGTTTCTGACGTTGCTAGCCACGGCCCGAATGGTGATTTGGACGACGCGACAGGAGGAAGTCTTGCGGGGCATCCGTCTTTCTCATCAGGATCTAATCCGATTCTTTGAGCATCAGCTCAAGATGAAGATTAGAACTGATAGAAAACGTCTGCATTCGACAGTCTTTAGCGAAAGGTGGTTGACTGAGGCGAGCTTGGTTCGTTTGAACGGGGCTAGCCTTGATTTTCTATTCTAGGTCAACCTATGTCACATCGGGGTGGTTTCCTGTGGTGCCCTCCCCTTGGTTAGGTTAGACAAGCTTTAGTGTACCTAGTTAATGTGAGTAACTGTTGTTCCTGGCCTGTTCCCGGCTTTCTCTTTTGTTATGATCCAAGTCGAGATTCCCAACCTCCCAATTTTGTTGACCCCACTTTTTCATCTCGACTGGGTCAGCTTTCAAATTTCCCATGTCCGTTTATATTTTCTCCTTTCCCATTCCCTTGGCGTGAAAGCTTCTTGATTTTGTCAAACGGGCAGAATACAGCGGCCTCTCTGTTTTGAGGGTTGGACGGGCCCTACTAACATCTGTTATGTTTAATTTGAATTACGTTAATATTTTAGTTGATTATTGGGTTCATCTCCCTTCCCTCTCAATTTTTCACCACAAAAAGTATTTATCATCAAAATTTTTATGGCTTGGGGCGCGTTTTGTAGATCCCCCCCTTGTGAGGAAGCGGTATTTTGGTGTATGGTGGATCGAATGTTGACGGACGAGTTCTTTTGGTGAAATTTAGAAATTGTAATGTATGAAAGGGTCGTGAATCTGATTAGCTAGGTATAAGATAGTTAGTGATGACCAGCTTCAAACCCTCCCCTTCTTCGGCCTTGTGCCACAATTTTGTATTAATTACAAAATAAATCCTGGTAACATTACAGCGAGTCTTTCGATACGATTCGCTTATGGATTGGGAATTGTAAAAGATTTATCGTTAAAAGTGAAAATGCAGGAAAGTGAAATGCATTTTTTCATTTGATGCTCTTTTATTTCCTGAAATTAAAAAAAACAAAACGCTATACAACAGCAAAATAGATTTGAGTTGTTTATTGCGATGGTTTATTGCGACAGTAATGTCAGTAAGTGGTTCGCTAGGTTCAAAGTTGGAAATTTTGATTTGGGAGACGAGGAATAATCCAAGCTGCACGACATGAACGATTGCAGAAATACTCCACATACCTCATATGAGCATTGCAAGGCATTTGAAAACACTTGGATATGTGAATCGCAGTGATGTTTGGTAACAGAAAAGAAATCAATGGACTACATTTCCATTGGTGACTCGGTGAAAAGCATCTGAAATTGGTAAATTGGAATGTTGTCGTCTTCTATCAGTATCACGTGTCTCCTTGCAAACCCAGCAGAAATCAGCACTTCTTGCCGGTCGTGCCTTAACTGTATTCATTTGACCTTGCGCATTCCGATTCGCACTTATTTCAATGCCTACAAAATGCTCTTAATTGGAAGATCATAGAAGAAGACATCATTGAAAAAAATGCCAAATTCTGGGAGGATGGAATCATAAATTTGTTAAAGATGTCGAAAAATAGTGGGGAAAATGGCGACAGCTGTACATATATATATATATATATGATAGGGCGGCTTTTAAGCTAGTTTATAAGAAAACTTGCACTGCAATTTTGGATACAAAAGGAAAATAAGAGTGTATAACTTTTCTAGGGCTATTGAATGAGTTATGACTCATTGAAATCGGACCAGTGGGATTGGAGGAGTGGCTTGGATACGCGCACCCACAAACACACATACATTGCACATTATATATTAGACCTCCATGAATTATACTAACGCTGCTAAACAAGTCAAGTGCATGTGAAACTGTATTTTTATTTTTGTGTTTGATTTTCATTGATTAACAATGAAAATCAAATACAAAACTAAAAATATCAGAATTTCTTTTATACCCATATATCATTCTCTGATGAAGCTTTAATAAACTTAAAACATGTCAGATTGATAAAGGTTTCCTAATTGTTACACACACACTCACCTACACACACACACACACACACATATATATATATATATATATATATATATATATATAGCGAGAGAGAGAGAGAGGAGAAAGAGATCAGGCTAGTCTGTGCATTTGTGATATATATACATATATATATATTTATATATATATATATATATATATATATAGCATGTCTGTCCATTCGTGATATGGGTGTGCGTGTGCGTGTGTGTGTGTGTGTGTGTGTGTGTGTGTATGTGTGTGTGTGTGTGTGTGTGTGTGTGTGTGTGTGTATAATCACCCATCTGATCACAAGGGATAGCTTTACACTTCCACCAATTTATGTCAGGAATGCAACAAGGGAATAAACAGGGAAAATAAATAACAGGGAAAATCGAAAAAGTGTTCGAAACTGTTCAATATTTTTCATTTTTGCTGGTTTCGCTTTCTCTCGTGGCTTTTCTGTTAACTAAATTAAAAGAAATCACCGACTTTTACTAAGATTTATGTGCAACAGTTGCCAAGGCTAAAAAACGATCTGTTTTCCTAAGCTTATGAGATCAGATATTGTCAGTATCTCCGACAGGGGTGGGCCGGTCTGTTGGCCATCCACACGAACAAGAACATCAACCATTTACAAGGATTGTAACAGAGGCACAAGAAAAGAAAAAAGCAAATGCGTAATTATTCCCAGTCGGAAACACGCTGACGGTAGTTAGATAATAAAAGAAAAACGATCAAGATACAAACAGACTAATATATTTAGGTCAATATAAACAAAATGAGATGTATATTAACGTTGTAAATTTATTTCTCCCAGTTAACCTAAGCCAGAAGCTTCTGTCCGCTGCTGTGACCGAGGAACCAAACTCATCAAATATCCTTAGGAAGTTAAGTTCACATGTATGGCCTTAGTGTTCATGTCCGTGAATATCTACATCTGGCAAAGGAACTCTCTGTTGAATCTTCAGACAATACTTATATGTGTCTCCGTCTCTCTCTACTAAACTCAGTCAGCTATCTCTTCTTTCTCTACCGTTCCCCTTCATTTCATGTCTGTTGTGGGCTAGATAGTATTTCTTATAATATATACAAGGTCATCTCCTTACACTCATTTGCAAATATGTTTGTGTTCGGGGATTTCAATGCCAACCATGCCAGGTGGATTAAACATTCTGCCACGGACAACGCTGGCATCCAACCCCTGAACCTCTCATTCACTCAAACTCTCACGCAAGTGGTGAACATCCCCGCACATTTCCCCAATGCCCCTGATGGATACGCTTCCATTCTAGATCTCTTTTTTTAACCTCTATCCCTGACTAATGTCGTACTACGCAGCTCTGTCCTCTTGGCAACTCTGATCATGCGGCTGTGTCTGTAAAAATGTCCTTCCGCTCCGCACCCCCACTAACCAAGAACGTCCTACCAAAAGAAATACCAAAGTTAAATCACATTCATCTTCATGGTTCTCACCTGCATGATCGGCTCACAGGAATAACTTCTTACGGTTGTAACAGAGCGATACGTCTGATTACATGAAACGTCTCTTTGTCTCTGCTCGTAATGAGTGCCAACGTGTCCTCAAAGAAGCGATGTTTGCTGATAGAATTAAACAATGTATAGCATCTCGCAAGTTCGTTTCTAGAGATCATTGGCGGCTCTGCAAGGGTATGTTGAAAACAGCGAATCCCCAATCCCTCCTTTATTTAATCAATTCGAAGTCCTGACATGTACAGCTGGTAGGTTGAATGCTTTGTTCGGAAATTCTCTTCCAACTTAAGACTCGACTCATTTGAAGTACCCGCACCTGATTTCCCTACTAGAACGGAATCTCTACTGGGTAATATGCCCATAACCCCGTCACTGGTCTCAGATATCATTTCTAAATTTGACTCTCCGCCATCCTTTTAAAGAAATCTGCTACCGAGCTGGCTACCGTTCTCTCCAAACTCTAAATCTATTGCCAGCTGTGTAGTTCCTGTTTTTAAGAACACTGGAAAACCTTTTGAACCTTCTAACTACCGCTCTATTAGTCTCGTACTGGATTTCGGAAAAGTATTCCAGACTTTAATCAATGCTGAAGTGGTTAATGCATCTTACCACTCAGACCTACTCTCTGACAAGCAATATGACTTCTGTTTTTCCAGGTTTGCCGCTGACGTGCTAACGGCCATCACTGAATATATATATCAAATCCTTGATAATAACGGCGCAGCTCGACATGTTGTTCTAGATATCTCGAAGGCGTTTAACAGTTTTTTTTAGCTCCAGTGCTACGGTATTACAGGTCGATTGCTTGATTTAAGGTTACTGGTGATGTCACTGACTGTTGTTTTGTGTTTTTTCATCAAAGATCTCACACTGTGTAATCAACTGCTGTTATTTCTCTTGGTCGATCTGTTCTATGTCTGTCGTTCCGTACACCAGTAGAATTTTTCTTTTTCAGAAAATTCCAAATTGATATGTTTAATATGCTCAGTGTTTATTGAAAGGAACACACCGATTTTCCTTCTTTTATCGGATTAAAATGGGTTTGTTTTTCTCCTATAGACAGCTCTCTTTTTAAAGGTATAACCGAAAGCTAAAATCAAGTGTAGATATTTAGTGCTATTTAATGTTTAAACAGTCAATCTAAAATGCAACACCTGGGTAACAAGAAGCACCTGTCAGTGACGTGTTCCAATAGTTTTGCTCACTGAAAAATGGGCTGGGTCAAACAAAGTGTGGTATGTCCTAAAATGATTAATGAATCTAAATGGAAATGCCAGGAAATAAAAGCTGAAATTCTGCTTGCTCACATTCATCTTTTGATATTAAACCCAAATGTCCTCAGCGAACAACAAAAACAAAGGAATTGGCCCTTCTGCTTCAATACTTTTGGAGGGAATAATAATAATAATAATATAAATATATATTACTGCTGCTGATGCAAGACTGTTCGTTAAGACTAATCGAGTTCTCCGGTCACTGGAGCCATTATCTAAAAATAAATACGTCTAAATTCACCTTCATCCCTGCCTGATGAGCTGTGAAACACCGATACAATCTGTATGTGGATGACAATATCTATCTATCTATCTATCTATCTATCTATCTATCTATCTATCTATCTATCTATCTATCTCTCTCTCTCTCTTTATATATATATATATATATATATATATATATATATATATATATATATATATATATATATATATATATAAACTACATATTTTCTTACATACTGATACATTGGATAATAAATTATTAAATAAAAGATCCGAGCTCTTCTCAAAATGCAGACATGAAAACAAATTTTTACTACGTTACTTAAAAAACGAAAACGGAAAAAATAAAATAAAAAATAAACAAATATATAAACAAAATGACAATAAAATAAACAAAATAAATTAACCCAAACAAATTAACAAATCACACCTGTTAGAATAGATTAAAAATAGAATAAAAAATAAGAAACAAAATCAATGAACCCAAATAAATAAATAATAAACATATTAGCAAACCATTCTGACCAAAATATTCGTTAGACTATAAAAATCATGCGAAAAATCGGACGAAAAAAATAGCTATAAAAGTTATATAACGATAAAAGATAAAAAAAATACTCCGGTACTTAAAAATCGAAAACCAAAAAGAGAAAATATACAGTGCAACAAATAAATAATAACAAGTAAAATAAATTGATCTAAATACATCTAAATATATAAATAAACTAACAACCGATACCGATAAATTAGCCGTTAGAAAAAACAAATAAAGATAATCAATCCAAATAAATACATGAAGTAATAAACAAATTAAAAACTGTTCCCGCCAAAATAATAGTTAGAATAAACTACAACAATCAACCCAAAAATTGAATAAATAGCTTTAATTATCTTCCCAACCCAAAACAAAACTATCAAATAAGCGATATAAACAAATTTCTACTACGTTAATAAAAAAAAACAACGAATAAAATAAAAATTAAATAAATAAATAAATATATAAGATAAAAACTAAAAACAAAGAAATAAAAATAAATAAAAACAAGCAAAATAATTTAACCTAAATACATATATAAACAAATAGACGACTTCCGGTAAAATAACCGCCAAAATAGACTACCCACAATGCACTACTGACCCGTATATATAAAAAGCCGAGAAAAATAACAGCACTCGTGGCCTGACGATTGCATCTAGCATGAAACACACTGTCGCCACCACACAAAAATGCCGTAAACAACAAGTCATTACACACGCTGATTATATAAAACGATGATTTTATATCACCGAAAATACTATTATTGCTTTTACGCAAAAGCTGAATTAGTTTAGTTACGTCGAAATATCGATAAAATCCATCAGACAAGGTTTAATCAGTTACAATAAATAAATAAAAAAATAATGATGTCTGTTTAATTCGGGTTTTATCACAGAGATTATCGATATGCAATTAGAAATTTAATAGTGTACATATGAATATATAAAACTGAATCTACAATATTAAGGCTTTGTAAGGTCGTCTCACAGGTTGGTATTAATCCGAATGAACGACTGTTGGAAATATAATTTGAGTTGGCGGCTTTTTAAATTCTATGTTCGATCTGGAACGAGATTTGTTTTAAGGATTTAATTCTATTAAAACATTTCATAGAAATTTAGCATTGACACCTACACAAGGTGCATTGTTACGTTGATTACAACACAGTTTTCTTCGACTTGAGTCCTGTTCCTTTTTTAACTCTGAAAAGCAAATGATTAAAAGAAATGCTCATTAATAAAAAAAAAATGCTCATGACAAATGACTTTTGGAAATATATTTATTCTTTCTCTCAATATATATATATATATATATATATATTTGATAGAAACATTGAAGACAAAAAAGTGCATTATCTTCTTACGTACAGACACACGCATAGGTAGATATGCTTGTAAATCTCATTCTCTCCCTATATATATATATATATATATATATATATATATAT
The DNA here is from genome assembly GCA_964036315.1 of Acanthosepion esculentum. Classification (NCBI taxonomy): domain Eukaryota; kingdom Metazoa; phylum Mollusca; class Cephalopoda; order Sepiida; family Sepiidae; genus Acanthosepion; species Acanthosepion esculentum. Next base: position 107,358,040 of record OZ038493.1, read on the forward strand.
ATATATATATATATATATATATATATATTCACAGACAAATACATACAAGCGCGTCCGCATACAGCTCCTACATATATATATATATATATAACATTTTTCGCATATTACACCTACTAAATCCTATCCCAGGCAGAAGTGTGCGGATCGACACATTGATCCTGAAAAGGGTGCGTATATATATTCTGATATTAAAAGTGTTGATCGATTTATATATATTACTGTCACTTTTGACGGGCACTATCCTCATATATACCCGACATGGTGCTCGAAATATCTTATTCTCAACCCAGTAAACAAAATCACAATTTGCATTGACACAACAACCGAAAATTGATTATGGGAAATCGTTTAAGCCGAGAACTTTCCAGCACATCCACGTGTCAAATAAGATAGGAAGGATGAAACCTGTTATATATCTATATGGATAAAAACACAGAAACTCCAGACAAACAGAACCTCCTGAGTGTGTCCATCTTGCCCTGAAACTGGGTTTCTTCTCCTTGTAATCAGTCAAGTCGACACTCCATAATTACTTACTTTCCCTCGAGGTGGCGCTTTTTTATTCTTCGTGTCAGAATTTTTGTACCTATATTTTTGTCTACTTAAAAAAAAGTAAAAATAAATAACTTACATCGCAAGATAAACCCATAACCTGTGTTACCTTTCTTGTGCGAATCGTCATTTTCTCTCCATTTATTTCCCATTGCTTCGATTAGCTTCCAGGAAACACCGGCACCTTCTTTGCATGAGCGTTTGTTCTTTTCCTGCTGTTATGCGAAACATTGGCACAATTGCTACAACAATGGGCAAAAACTATTTCAGTGTTATTCTTTTGGTTTCTGACTAAATGTTTTAGAAGAGATCTTCATAATACACCTGAACAAATATTAGACCTATTTCTTTATATATTCTATATTGTAAAATGCTTATGAGTTCTAGTATTGTAATGGTTAACAAGCTGAGCGAGTTCGATTTTCAATGGGTGCAGTAAACATATCTCAAATGAGACTAATCTCAAATCAGATATCGGTACATATATTTACTTATTTCAATGTGGTAGAAGTTCACAAGTTTGGATTTTTATTGAAAGATTGGACTCGGTACATTAAGAAAGGTATACTAGGCTAGTTTGTTAACCATTACTTCATGATGTGGTGTCAAATTACTTGTATGACAATAAGTCTTAACATTTTGTATTGATTACTGCCTAGTCAGTAGTTATGAGAAAGTTCCGATCTATAGTAATGCAACTCCAACAAAATACTCCACACACTATAAACACAAATCTTTCATTTAGTGTATTATTTTACTCCTGGATCAGATGCATTGTAAAGGCGATTCTAAGTAGAAACTCATTTTTTCGGAAATTATAATGTTTATGAGAGCATGCCTAAAAATGCGATGATCTGACGTAGACATTCCTAGTAAATATATCAAAGTTACATCTAGTCATATTAGTCACGTTATTGCCGTTCTATTTCTCCACACCGTTGATTTACCTCATTGCGCTAACTGATCTCCGTCGTATCGTCAATGTCGGGTTGGCATAGACAAAATCAAATCAAAAACTGAACTTATTTATTTCGGATTTATGATGATTCTTTTACCGCCATAGCAAGTACAAAGCTCTGTGTGAAAATTCATAATTTGAGATCAAGGATAAACACGTTATTTTAATGGTTGAAATGAGATTTCGAAATCGACTTTTCACGGAAAAAAGTTGTATTTTTATTTTCAAAGTGTCAGAACGATTATAAAATATTAAATGTGTTGACAATTTCAACCATCAAATAGTTTTAAACAGTTTTGCATGTTTTCAAATATAGACGCATATCATTCGTTAACAAATAACAAATTATAATGTATATATTCAAAATTAAAGCAAATTCATTTTCTTTCAAATTTTTTGTCTTCGATTTGCTTTTGCTAAATACAAAGAGAAACAACAAATGTGTATACACCTGTACACACATTCTTAAGTATGTGTAAGCATTTATACATGAATGTTTAAATAGTTAAATGGTTCAACAGTTTTTTTTTTGTGCCAATCAATTGGAATTGATATTTGTTCTATTTATGTGCACAGAAATATATTTTACGTATTTATATAATATTTTTATTTTTATTGTCCACTTGTTTTTTCGACTTCTCAATCGCAATACTTTCTATTGATGTTCTTTTTGCCTTCCTTTTTATTCATTGTCATTCATTTCTCTTCTTTCTTCTCTTTCCTCTTGGATACATCCTATCTATTTTTAATATCCTTTTGTTTTTGTCTTCTTACTTTCTTCATTCCCTCTCTTTTTCCTACCTTCTTTCACATTTTTCTTTCAAATTCATTTATTTTGCTTCTTTTTTTTACTATGCTAGTTTGTATTTTTGTTTTTTGGGGGATGGTAGTCATTATTATTATTATTATTATTATCATTATTATGATAGAAACAAAATATATATTTGATTTTAATAAAGCGATAATTAATTGTGGCTTTTGTTTATAAACCTATAATACTGGATTATAGATGCCTCTGATTTATACTGGATTATTATTTTTACAGTTTACTAGATTTTGATGGGTTGAATAAACCAATTTATTTTTTTAATAAATTAAAGTGTAAGTTCATGACAGGAAAGGTTCTATAATATCTGTGTGACAGATTCTTAACTTTATTATTTACAGAAACACACACATATATGTCGTCTGAAGATCGTGTGAGCGTGAAACATGGGTTACGACAAATGTCTTCCTTTCATAGGATTTAACGTTGTCAAACGTTTTTACTGTCTTGGTAATCTTGTTCGTTGTTGCCAAACAATGGTTTTGTTTTTTTAACATATATATATATATATATATATATATATATATATATATATATATATATATATATATATATATATATATATATATATATAAACACTTTCATAGGGCATATTCTGAATTACAGCAACAGTTGACCTACCATTACTAGGACCAGATTCTCCTTTCTAGGTTTGTCATTACCTCATTTTCTAATTTGCTTACATAATGTGAAACTTTTCTAAAAACATTCAAAAATCTCTTTCAAATACTTAAATACTTTTAAAACAGAATTTCTATGACAGCTCTTTGCTTACTACATGCGTCTAGAGGTTCACACATTTTGAAAGAGGATTATGGGTAAGAAAAGAAGAAACAATACCCAAAGACCTTCCTTCTTCTTTAAAGAAATTTATACTCTACGGGTAAAAAACAAAAGAGAGAAAAGACTCTGACTATTGCATTAAAAATTAAAATTGAACAGACAATATTTTGGGCCGACTCTATGCCAGAATCAGCTAGTTCATTATGTTGACTTTCACATCCACAAAGGCGGTCTTCAGTGAGTCTTTGATACTGTGGAGCCAAGAGTTGGTCTCAACCTCGACCATGCTGCAGACGTAATAGTCATGTAATTAGGGGAGCTCGGAAACTACATGTTGAGGGAGAAATTATCAGTTACTACTTTTGGTTAACATATGCCATGTAGAGACACGTTGGAATACATACGGCTTTCATCGGGGCCACCACATTCAGGCAATAATTGACCACAGAACTTCAAAGTCGACAATGTCATATAATCTTATTCCATGCGGGAAGCAGAGTTGCGGCAATACATGGAACTTGTTATTCACGGTACGCACAGCCATCAAAGGTAATGACGAAATTTCTAGTTTCAAGATAATTTGATCATATATTGTTCATTTTCAGTTTTCATAAAACCATAACAAAGTGTATGTGCGGATATGGTTGTGTTATACGTAAGAATAGTGCTTCTTTGGGGGTTAAGAGAATCTTGTCAAAATATTATATATATATAAATATATATATATATATATATATATATATATATATATATATATATATATATATATATATATATAAGAACAGTTTTACACACACACACACACACATATATATATATATATATATATATATATATATATATATATATATATGCCGGTTACTAAGATTTGAGGAATGAAAAAACAACAAAATGATAACAATATTGACAATAAGAGTGATGATATTTATTATATATTAAATTAATATTTTGACTAAATTGAAGCACAAAAAGAAAGATTTTAATGTCGCATGTGTCCTTTTTGAGCAAGACGAGGAATATATATATATATATATATATATATATATATATATATATATATATATATATATATATGTGTGTGTGTGTGTGTGCGTGTGTGTGTGTGTGTGTGTGTGTGTGATCTGACGTGCTATACGACTTAGCTAATATGCGTTTCGTGAGCAGATACGATCGATCAATATTAAAAATATTAAAATAATATTAAAAATAGAGCGTTAATGACATTCTATGAAAAGATTACTTAACTTTTTTAAATATCAATTTTTATCCTGACATCGATGTTTCTTAGTAAAATTTCCAGTCATCACGGGTAGTGGTTTTTGAACGGTATTTTCAATTTTTTTCACTTAAAACAAAAGTCAAGAAAAAAATTTAAATTAGAAATACCGTTCAAAAAAACGATTACTCCTGATGAGTGGAAATTTTACTAAGAAACATTGATGTCGGAATAAAAATTGATATTTAAAAAATTAAAGAATCTTTATACACACACATGCGCGCACACACACACACACGCACACACACACATACACATATATATGTGTGTGTGTGCATTTTCTGATAGAATGTGCCTTCAAAGTGTCAGTAAGGTTAGACAGTGAGGTGTTTTTGACTGAGGGAGATCCTGTGTACTTAACCTCGTCTAAAATTGTTCTTATTCTACGTCCAGGCATGAATTAATGAATTTCATTTTAATTTCATATTGTACTAAATAAAAATTCTTTATTTGTGAACAAGCTCTTGTATTTGCATTCGTCATTTTCATTTTATATTAACTGATTCTAAATGGGCAAATTTCCACAAAACGCAAAGCATTCATCTGGATCGTCGTATGCGGCATTTTGCAGGTGGGCTTTTCAAAAGTCACAACTGATTAATCACACGGCGTTCTGTCGCCAAATCAAGGAGTTAATAATCGGTTATTTGTATATCGTGAACTTACTTTCTCAAGAGTCACCCGCAATTTTCTTGTCCCAGCAAATCTTTTGTCTTTCTTTTGTAATTTTCAATATTACTATTTCCAAATTTGGCTTTTCACACGGCAACTGTAAAACCGATGAAGAAACAAAGAAACGAGTTGTTTGATCAAATTATTTTTTCTGTTTTCGATCGGTTTTACTTTACTGATTTATTTTTTTCTAGCGTAACAATAATTTTCGAAAACTCAACCCGATTTTTGTCTCAAGTTTACAAAATATATCGCCAGACGACATTTTAGGGCAGTCGCCTGGATATTTATTTAGTTACAATATATATATATATATATATATATATATATATATATAAATAAAAAGGAAAGAACAGTAAGATATAAAATCCGGTGTTCTTATAGATATTTTTATTTTTACACAATAGTGCTCAATGTAAATTTAAATTTACAGAGCATTAATATTATAAATTAATAGATTTAAAATATGGTTTTACCGCTACACAGTGATAACCATGTTTCAGAAATGGAAGCTAAAGCCCCTGAATCATGGTTATCACTGTGTAGCGGTAAAACCATATTTTAAATCTATTAATTTATAATATATATATATATATATATATATATATATATATATATATATATATATATATATATATATATATATATATATATATATATAAAATTCACTCTATTTGAAAAGTATATACTTTGTGAGGTATTTAGTACCATTTAATATAAGGCGTTTGTATACACCACGTATATAATACGTTAAAATTTTCACTTTTTCTACACTGCGCCGATAGCATAGGGGTAGAATCTCTGACTAATGACAAATCGGTCGAGTTTCGTTCCCGACTTGAAGCAATCGAATGTCTAGGCACACTGGTGAGCTGTGATACAGCGAAACAGGCTTGTAAGCGGACGACTCCTTATATATATTTTTACCATAATCCGTTCATATTCACTGATATTTTTCCGTTTATTACAATCAAATAATGCAAGAAATGCACTGTACACGGTGATATCACTTTTATTTCCAAAGTACTTTCCATCTATTTCGGAGATCATCATCAGGGGTCCAACTAGTAAGGAAAAAAACTAAGTGCGGCTATCCATTATTGATTTTTTTTCCTTTTACGTTTAAATGACAGTTATGGTTTAGCGTTTATGAGAACGTAAAAAAATATCCACTATGGAATTTTTCCTTTGATGTTGGAATGTCATGGTCAAGCGCGCATTAAAGCGGAAAAATATATGTATATTTTATAGGTATTTTCATTTGTATATCTATATATTCTAATTTGTATATATATATATATATGTGTGTGTGTGTGTGTGTGTGTGTGTGTGTGTGTGTGTGTGTGTGTGTGTGTGTGAGCACTTTTTAATCGTAATGTTTCCCGGTCTAATTCAATTCTGACTATTATTATTATTATTATTATTATTATTATTATTATTATTATCTTTGTTATTATTATTATTATTATTATTATTATGAATAGTATTAATATATATATATATATATATATATATATATATATATATATATATATATGCGAGAGTGTGTATAATATGAAATGGACTAATCCGACATTTCTTTTAACGCATTTTATTGTTATACGTTATCTATATAGACACAAATATTTAAGTAAATGGTTTCTTTATAATAAACATTATTAACAACATTTACCGACATGAATATCCGAGAAATTTCAGAGAAAATATGAGTCTTCTGACTGGAATCGAAGCTGTATCCTGAACTTAACGTACGTGCTATACTTGTTTAGCTACGAAGGAAGCGTCTGGAGAGCAATGTTGAATTACTGCTTTTAAACTACAAACTGTCGGAGGACAGATATTTTCTATGAAAATTTCTAGGACATTCAGGCAGCTAAATGTTGTTAATAATTGTTAATTGTTATAAACAGACCATTTACTTAAATATTTGTGTCTATATAAATAATGTATAACTATATATATATATATATATATATATATATATATATATATATATATATATATATATATATATATATAGTCTGAAGTGTTTTTGATATACGAAGCGCGTCACATATGATTTTCCATTTGGTTATTCATATATATCATATCCTTATGATCTAAACATGGAAATAGACATCTAGAAGTATTCATACTAGTATAGCTGGCTAGGTATGAAATTTATATAGAGGGTATACCTAAATTCTGGTCACTTAGAAAATCTCATTAACTATATATTTTTACTTCCATAGGTTAAACATAGTTTTGTCGAAAGAAGAAAAATGACTTCTTTTTCTGGTGTATGCTAAAGGAGAAAGTGTACTCAAAGAAAGTCACAAATACAAGACACATGATTGAACGCATAAAGTGTGAATGTGCTAAAATTGACGCCAATGTGGAATTATTGCATTGAGTCCACGTGAATCTTGTAAAGCGCATCAGCCTTCGCATCACAAATGATGGAAATCCTATTGAAAATGTTATTTGCTAATATTCCAAATCTATAACATGTTGTTAAAAATTTAATTTCTTGAAAATGTGCATTTTTACCTATTTGTCCAGATTTTAGGAACACCTTGTAGAATAAAAATATCCAGGCATCAAACAAAGTTTGTACACGCAGAGAATTAATGAATACCTAGACTTTAGGAATTTGAACTCAGTACTAGACTGAGGTCGAGTTTTCACCAATTTACAGTTGAATTGGTTAGATGTAACCATAAGTTAAGAAAACTGTGAGCATTGAACTTACGTCCATACAACAACCTCAATCAGTAACCCTCTACCTCGAGTGACTCTTAGGCCTTGTATTAGATGAATATTTTAGTAAAGATTTTTCCCACTATATAGTAAGGGTTTTGAGGAAATATATTGCTTGTTGGCGTTGTCCTGCTACCCCCTAAAAATGTGAAAAGTTTTATTGAATTACATGACATCATGAACAGAGAGGAAACACTGATGTCACCTGGCCTTTTGTGAGAAGTTTATTCATGTCTTAATGCCAATTGAACAGAAACTACACCAACCCGAATTTCAATGCATAGGGGTCGGGGCGAGTTTTCAGCTCTACCTAGAATTCCTTTTTCTTCCAAATTTTATTTTTGCTCATTTGGTTAGATTTCCTGAAATGTATCAGGCTGAGGAAATTTCAGCACAACCTCGTCGTTATGATTATGTGTATGTGTCTATCTGACTAAATCCAACCTACAGTCTTCTTCCATGTTCCGTGTCTCTTCAGGACGTTGGCGATCATGACTCTCCACAACTTCTTGTTTTTTGTAGCTCTGACTAAGGTTTGTCTTTTTGTTATCACTCCTCGTCTGTTTTCTGTCATTCATTTACACCAGCTTGATAAATATGTTATTCGCTGCTTTCTCTCTCTCTCGCTCACTCCCTTGAAAGAGGAAAGCAATGTGTCCTTTGAGTATCAAATACTCTAAGCCCTCTTTCCTCATTATGTGCCGTTTATGGCTCTGTGTGTATATATGCAAACTGATATGCGCATATTAAAAATAACAGCAAAATGTATGTCTGAATGTGTAGATACAAAAGAACATATACAGAGGCACTCACAAATAACCTTATACTTTATCTATATAAAAGATGACGCTACCGCAATATACACACACACACACACACACACATATATATATATATATATATATATATATATATATATATATATATATATATATATATATTATTCAACTATATATGACTAGGAATATTCAGGTTTGTTTGAGTGTGTTACAGTGAAAAGATTCAATTCCTGAAATTGTTGTGTTTGCCTCTCATTTATTATGTTTCAAGTTTTCCGAAAATTATTTATCACTTTGCTTTATTTTTCTCGTAAAATTTCCATTTTGTGTTCCCAATAAAAATCTGGAAAAAGAAAACAGATGCCAAGATTTGACAAATTGCTTTCCAAAGAAAATACACAGACGCCAACTTCATACGTCGTTGACTAGAACGACATAAATAAAGTCTGGTCGATCCTCATCAGTTTTCTGATACACCTGTTAACTTACTCGACGCTACTCAATAAAATATATATATATATATATATATATATATATAGAGAGAGAGAGAGAGAGAGAGAGAGAGAGAGAGAGAGAGAAGGAGAGAGAGTGTGTATGTGTGAGAGAGAGAGAAAGATGCCTGAATATATCAATAAGTCCGTGTCCTGCATCTTATTTATTAACAGACTTTAGATCTGAGAATTTCCTGTTATAATGTTCCTTCTATATGATTAATATTCATTGCTGAATTAATTTCATTGTCAAGTAAGAAAAAATCTTCGTTGTGCAAAATACAGCCTTTTGTATGCTCAGATTTCAGTTTTGCTGAAAAAAAAAAAAATATATATATATATATATATGTATGTATGTATGCATATTTCATTAAAAACCACAGACAAGTAACTACGGTTAAGCTTTTTATTTAATTTTTCTTGTGCTCGCAAAAGAGCTTTCTTTTTGGGACACAGAGTGTGTAGAAACTGTCCAAATGTTCTATACTTCCGAGCGCTTTCGGTTATACTTTTAGCCATTATCAAGGATGATTTCATTTTTTTCAGTTTAATTGAGCGTTATGTGTATGTTTTTAGTGTGGGAAATCCACTCGGGCCATGCTTTTCAAATTATTTTATGTCCCATGTAGAAGATATGATATTTAAACAGGTCTGTAAACCTAAGATATATGTCCGCTACGTAGACGATATTTTTATTTTAGCAAATAACACTAAAGAAATAGATACACTTTGACCACATTTGAGAAAAGCACTGTCATTAACTGTACCTACGAACTTAGTCAAAAACTAAATTACCATTCTTAGATGTTGTTGTGGAATATAGTAATAACACTATTATCACCTCATTATATAAAAATCTCACTAGCAGAAACTCTTTCCACCTTAACTTTAAAAGTGAATATCCACTCAGATACAGAACAGCAGTAATAAAAAACTTCCTAAAAAAGCACTCAAAAATTTATCCTCTCGACTACTCTTCCTTAAAGAACCCAATAATGTAAAACAGACACTAATTAACAATTGTTTCTCTAACCACCTTATAGACCAGCAACTGAGACTATTTCTTCACGAATAACAATGATAGTGAACTCACAGTCAAAAATTACATAAATATTTCTACAAAAACCAAATGCACATTAACTACAAACAAGATGAATCTTCACTTAGAAAAATTATAAAGACATACACTACCCCAATTGACCCGAATAAAAAAAATCTATTTAATTATCTACTATAAAATTTTAAAACATCCTCAAAAATAAAAACACACCAGCTAAGTCAAAATTACAACGAACGAATATTATCTATGAGTTCAAATATCCCTTAAGGAACTGTGTTCCTGATCAAACGAACTAATTACATAGATTACACAACTACAATTGAGGACCACTCTTTGACAGTCTGTTTTTATGGTAGCATGTTATGCTTTTTGGATATAATGGAAGGTGAAGGGCCTGTTTCAATTTCAAAGTTCCAGTTTTAAGATATCGCTTTTCAGATCCATTTATGTTAAAAAACACCATGTCAACAAAGTGACGTATTAGTACCCAACACGAAACTGAGTTTTTCGTATCAATGTATTGAGCTATTATTTGCTTGTAAAATTTTACACAACTATCACTGGTTTTTCCTTCTGGGATCAATTGATATTTTCCCTTAAATTATCTGAGAATTGTCATCCTAAGAAATGGAGTAACAATCGGTCAACTAGGCTCACGTGACATGCTAGTGAGATTTTGGTATTGTAATTTTAGTTTCCTGGTGATCTCCGACAACAGCAGTTCGCGAGAATAATAGGTTCTCATCATGCGATCGTAAGGGATGAGAAATACACCCACAAAGCTATTTCATTATTTGTTCTGTCGGGAAAAAGGGAAATTTCGTCCCGGAAATTTTGGGTCTATTTCACTGCTTAATGGGTAAAGGATAAATGAAGATCATACCCAAAAAATACAGAGAAATCATTGTATTTTCATCCCGGATGCAATCCAAGTAAACAAGGGAAAATGTATCACAAAAGTTATTCCGGAATTCTATATTTCATATTGCAAAAAGAAGAAAAAGCAACCAAATATTGTGAACATTCTACAGCAACTTATTACGAACCTTCAAACTTCCAGTTCCTGAAGCACAAACATTTGAACTGACATCCAATATCAGTTAATTTTTTTTATTAATTGTACATCTGTCACTCCATACTTTTCTGATGTTTTATATTTTGTATTTCGTTATATGAAATTTATTTACAAATGTTAATCTTTTGTTCCTATCTTAGCGAACCCGCCGTTATTCTTCTTTTTTTCTCTGAACCTGGGTGTCATATAAAGATATATTGCGAATTCGTGTATATATATATATATATATATATATATATATATATATATATATATATATATATATATATATATATATATACATGTGTGTGTGTGTGTGTGTGTGTGTGTGTACTTAGGCAGCATCCTTTCTTTTAAACACGTTGTATTAAACGCCAAAGACAACTTAGTCCTGCTGATTTTCTTTTGTATTTTCTCATATTTTCGAATGAGACTTTTTATTTCACCATTATATTGATATATATATTTTCCAAAAGACAACCGAGTACTTTCGAACGTCATCGTTCATCATCAGGCTCAAATTTTTTAACTTTAGCCAATTGCCTTGCAACGGAATCGTATTGATACATTTATAAGAACCAAATAAACGTTACGTATTATTTTTAATTCAAGAGACGCGTTAATGTTATCACGTGCAGGCGAAGCCATGTGATCATATGAAGGGGTGAAATAGATTTTTTATTGTAAATACCTAACGATCGTTATGGAATTTTTTAAAAAATTCAAGGGAAATGATTATGTGATTATCTAATTACGTAGAAATATATTATCGACATTGAAGGATGTAATTCGTAACGTTTTTTGTTTTTTTTTGCTATGACTTTAAAAAGAAAAACATATTTATACTAAGTTCCATCAACTGTGAATAATTTCTGAAAGTTTCATTACAATCCGACAATTATCTTTTAAAAAATTAATGTCTGTCATACAGAAAAAAATGCGCTAATTTTTTGTTATTTTACTAGTTCCGGTGACACAAAGAGAAACAAGATTTTTTAATCAAAATTTAGAATGTTTTAAAAAGAAGGAAAATTTTTTTTAAATAATTAAAAAATACTTTGATCTTTCCTCTTAATAACAACATAAACATTTAGATGATAGAGTTTTGTTTTCGTCAAGTTTGGCGTCTTTTTCATCATGCTATACTCTTTTTTAGCGATCTCATGAAGGTACCTATTTCACTGCACTCCACCTAACCACTTTTTGTCGATTCTATGAAAACCTAACCGATAACTTAAGCAACATATTCTTCCAGTTCAGCTCTACATTCACCACTAAAACTACCGTTGGAAAATCAGTTTTAATGAACGTCTTCGCCTTCTTGTGATGTCTTCTTAAAATCAGTAGTTTTCATGTATTTAGGCTATGTTCTTTGCACCATAAGCTTCTTGAAATATTTTCATGTTGGTCAATCTACCTTTCCTATAACCCTTTTCATTTTTCTGATTTATGCTGCTGACTTAATATTATGTACTTGCTGAGTTTTCACGATTATTATTATTGGTGTTGGTAATTTTATTTGTTATTTTTGTGGGGGGGGGGACAATGAACACCTAAAAGGACAGTCAATAAAAGTCCCTGTCACCAGGCGTAATCGACGCCATTACACGTTTTTTCCTTCAACGAACCGAAACAAACCTGTGTCACACAGCTGATCTCTCACCCTAATCTGCAGGGTCGCTTATGGCAGCAAGGTTTAAAATATGTGTCGGTCGGTCTCACCCATCATGACGCCATGTGAGATGACACACCTTATCTATAAGCTATTCTTTTGACATCTAACCAATACCAAAATGTCTGCCTTCGGAGTCATTCCTTTCAACAACCACAGAGCTTGTTATTTTAATTATAACAGTTTAATAGCCGCATGACGGATGATCAGTGACAATTCAGATTTTGACTGGCTTCTCTCGTAAGTTCTTCAGATTTTTTTTGTTTTTTCGATGAATCTTAGCAAAATTATAAATGTTAAAATTATATATTTTGTCTTCCATGCATTAGTATATATATACAGAGAAATTTTGGACACCTCCAAGCGGTGTAATGGTTAGCAATCTTGTCTCGCTAGAACAATTACGACTGAGTATTGAGTTCGATACTCACTGAGTGGCCTATATCTTCGGCCTTGTGTCACATCTAAGCTACGCTTGGGAAATCACTATATACCGAAAGAGTTATTTTAAGCGCCATGTCCATTTACGATGTGAACTATCATAGCTCCCCACAACTTCCTGTCTTTTGTAGCTTTGAGTAAGGTTTTTTTAGTCCTGTAAACCATTTACACAAGCTCGTTTGGTAGCGGTCCTTCTCGCCTTCAATATACCTTTCCTCATTACGTGCCCTAGACATTTCAGTTATCTCTTTCTGATTTTAAGTAGGAGTGTCTTTTGGGCTTCCATTTATCTTAGAATTTTGTCATTGATCACATATTCAGTCCATGGTATTTTAAACATACTTCTACAGAACCACAATTTGTTGGCTAGACATAAGAACCGATTTAAAATTCCCTAATAACATTAATTTTGGATAATTTATACTTGAAGCGTTGGCTATGTGTTGTTTTTATGTTTACTAACAGGTATACATGCATGCATTCATGTTTTTTTGCACATGTTCATTTATGTGGTTTTCTTGCCTACATAGGTTATAATCTTAAATTATGGATTTATTTTATTTTATTTGATATTATTATTATCGACATATATATATGTATGTATGTATGTGTATGTATATGTGTTTATGCATGTATGTATGTGTGTATGTATATATATATATATATATATATATATATATATATATATATATATATAGTGTAACCCGGATATAAGAGAGTTGTCGGGGCGTGTCTCTTATATCCGGGTGTCTCTTATATCCGGGTTTGGTATATTTTGTTTTATTAACACAGGCTCTAATTTGGAACCAGGTAAATCTTTCTTTTATCCGGGTTTCTCTTATATCCGGATCTCTTATATCCGGGTTACACTATATATATATGTATGTACATATACATATAAGTGTATATATATATATATATATAGTAAGGTAAAGAATGTATATATATATATATATATATATATATATATATATATATATATATATATATATATATATATATATATAGTAAGGTAAAGAATGATTTGGTAATCCGTATGGATAATTCCAAAGAGAATGTAATCCAGTGAGCTCAATGTAACAACAGAGCAAATATTTATTAAATAGTTAAATTAAGAAAGAGAAGACAACCTTAAGTTTCCATGACTATAATTTATTTCCCCCGAAAATATATTTTTGGTGGTTCATTAGGTCACATCTCTAGTTACAAAGGAATTTGGTTTGTCTTATTTTTAATACAAGTTTTTAAGGGATAAATAGATTGATAAAAGGGGCAGAGGGGGTTGGAGGGGGCGAACCATAAAATTATCTAAATTAGAAATGGAAAATAGGGATAGGGTTGTATTTAAACCATCTTTAATAAGTTACGTAGGTTCAAGTGTACTCAGTCAAGAGGCCAGACAATTTGACCTCTTGTATAAGTTTTAGACAGGAAAAGGATAGAAGAAAAAAGAAGACAAATTGTAAAGCGGAGAGGGGATGTTAGAAGGAAGAAGAAAGAAGAAAGTAAGTGTGAAACAGCTGAGTGGGGAAGAAGAAAGAAAGAGCAAGTTATCATATGTAGACATATCGCGGTGACACTCGAAAAACACACATCAATAAAATATATAGTTAACACATAACAAACTTAAAGATTACCAACAAAGTAGGAATAAAATAATATAAAATAAAATATGTTAATAATATTATTAATAATATTATTAATGTTGGTTAATACAATTTGTAGTTAACACAGGACAATATATTAAAGATTATTAACAATATAAGAATAAAAATATTTTTAAAATTCTAAAAAAAAGTATAATAATTGATAATATTATTAATAACAATTATTATATAAAGGTTAAAAAATAAATTTAAATTTGAAATTTAAAAATGTAAAATTTAAAATTTATAAATGGTACAAAAATATATAATAACTAATATTAATAATCAGATTAATTCCTACTACTACAGTACTACTACTATATACACATATACACACAGATACGTATACATATATATACATATACACATATACGCATATACACCCATACACACACATATACATACATACACACACATATATATATATACACATAAAACACACACGCTTATAAAACCATTTACACATATATTCTTTAACCTAAGCCCTTATTCCGAATATAGATACTAGGCATTATTTGGTGTCTTGATAATTTAAAAAACCGTATTTTCCATGGGCAAGTCTCCCCCCAAAATGTAGGTATAGTTTGTTATTTTGAACCGGTTATTATGTCTGCATTTGAAGACGATCTCATTACGGTATTTCAGTAATTCATCAGGTCTATTATATTTGATTATTACTATTTTCTCTTTAATGCAGAGGTCACATCATTCTCTAAAGTTTTTAGGAGTTCTAGCCCTGGAAATAATTTCCCATTTCAACTGTGGAGTGAAGCCGTTTTCCATAATATCCCAATAATATTTAGATAGTTCTGTTTGATTCTTGAGGGATTCGTTATTGAAGAAATGGCGATTGCTATAAAAGCGTTACTTCCAATTTTCAACGGAAATTCCAATATTGCAATATAAACTTTTTCTGGTTCATATTTTCTTTAGGGAATATTGTAGCCTCATTTTCTGTCAAACATAATCCTCCCACTGGGCACTCAGTTTTAACACTGCAATTAGAGGTAGAAGCATTTTCCTTGTATTTGATTTATATGAATTTCTTTAATCAGATTATTATTGTGGGAATTTATAATTTTTCTCGATATTGTTTACACATGAATAACTAATTTTCAAGTTCATTTGATTAAAGATTTTATCCAGTGTATTGTTATTACTAAAGTGTTTATCTATTAACTTTAACAAGAATTTTCCTATATTAATGCTAGATAATTTGCAGAATGGGGGCGGGGTTGAACCATTATTTTTTCTTTTTCTATTTTTGGATTTATTTGGTGTATTTTCAGTCGGTTTTTCTTGATAATTTAATGTTTGCTGGAATTTGCTTTTATTGAGGGCTTGATTGTATTTGTTTGTTTTCATTAAATAATTTATAGCTAGAAAAAGATTGTTGATTCTGGCGTTGACTTTGTTGGGAATCTGTTTTATAACTGATTTGGGGTGGTTCGAGTTGGCGTCGATGTATATGGGGGCTTTATTTTCTTTTTGGAAGGGTTTGAAAGCGTTATTGGAGAGATTAAATGTAACATCTAGCAAAGGTGTATGCGCATATACTGATGTGTCATGATATAGGTGCATGATATCGTACAGGGTCTCTTCTAATCAGGTGACATGACTCCAAAAATGAAGGCTCGATTTTGGTTATGTTGGTTGAACATGGTTAATACACCGTTCGTCGAACCTTTCCAGAATTCCCAATCAACCAATTCCGGGCAACGTGAATCCAATGAGAGGAAATATTATCCGGCTGGAATAACCCACTGTTGTTTGGGGGTACATGAATATGATAAAGGATTAAGAAGTAGGTCACTGTAGTCGTGCCTAACCAATGAGGTTTTTTAGGCGCAACGCTACACTCAACCCATGACCTCTTCTTGTCAAGTAGAGTCCACAGCTTCATGAGATCTGCACCACACCTTAACACTACCACCAACACGAAATCAGTACAAAGGTGACTAAATGGACTACACAACTCGCTACCAGTCCTTCAGGGTCCATTTTAATAAATCCACGAGCCGAGATGAAACCTTGTTTTCTGGTGTTGTTGTGTTAACAGGGGCACTTTGGTAGCTGTCCAGCTCCCATATCCAATGGAATCTGAAGGACTCTAAATCAGCTTGCACATGATCAACCATTACGCTTTGATCAGTGGTTAATGTCTTCTATCAAATATAGACTCCTTAGATCGAATGATGTCAAACTCATGTAATTCACCTCACAGAAGCAGCTTAACCGAAGTGAACTCACCAGATCTCTCTCTCTCTCTCTCTCTCTCTCTCTCTCTATATATATATATATATATATATATATATATATATAGAGAGAGAGAGAGAGAGAGAGAGAGATAGATAGATAGATAGATAGATAGATAGATAGATAGATAGATAGTGAAAGATATTAACGCAACTGATAAAATTTTAATGACATCGGATAAAACAGGAAATGTTCATAAATTAACAACAACGGACTAACAATAACCTAATGATTTAAATAAGAACTATAAAAAGGCAAATAATAAAAGTGTCAATATGGTGAAAAACATTGATATTAGCAGTAAAAAATTACCGATAAATCGAATATTAGTGATGGGGTAGGTAAACTTACCGAAAAAGTGTGCTACGTAACCATAAAGGATCACAAACCAGATTTTGAAGGAAATCCAACTACAAGGATTATCAACCCAACAAGAGCTGAAATAGGCAACATTAGTAATAAAAAAAATCTAGAAATGGTCAACCAACAGATAAAGTATTACCTAGTATTGAAACTTTGGATTAATACCAAAGAACTAACTAACTGGTTTACTAACATCAAAGACAAAACAAATTGTAAACTAATACAGTTTTATATTGAGAATTACTACAAATCGATATCAAATGAATTTTTCACAAATGCTATGGGTTTTTCTAACCTCTACTCAGACATAGCAGATGTAGAGAGAAACATAATTATGAATGTGATAAAATCAGTACTCATTCATAATGATGAGCAATGAATTAAAAACTCTAACCATCTCAAATTCACAATGGACTCACTGGACTCTGCAGAATTCTATGCCTTTATTAGTCTTTTTATATTATATAATCTTACTGCATATCGTGAAATTAGTATAAGTGACATTGGATTGTACAGAGATGATGGACTTACGGTTATAAAAACTTCTGCAAACTTTAAAATTGATAAAATTAGACAACTATTATACAGGGAATTTAAATGCCTGAATTTGAAAATTACTGTAAATACTACGTTGAAAAAGGTAAACTTCCTTGACATAACATTAGATCTACTAAATAATTTATACACCCCTTATAAAAAAAACAGTATATTCCTTTGTATATACACCCTAAATCTAATCATCCTCCATTTATAATTAAACATATACCTTTATCTATCGAGAAGGGAATAAGTACAAATTCAACAAATGAGGAAACTTTCTTTGAACATAGTAATTTCTATAATAAGGCTCTAAAAATAATGGCTACAAAAACCCAAAACTCAATTATATAAAAAACAAAAGCATAAACCATAGAAAAAACAGAAGAAGAAAAATCATTTGGTATACACCCCCATACAACCAAATAGTAAGAAATAAATTAGGACAAAAATTCCTTGCATTAATCGTTAAACATTTTCCTAGAGACAGTAAACTCAGTAAATGTTTTAATAAAAATACCTTAAAATTAAGTTACAGTTATACGGAAAACTTAGAAATGATTATAAAACAACATAATGCTAATATCTTGAGTAAACACTTAGACCAAAATTATAAAAATTTAGATAGTAAAATAAAAAGAAATTAAAATTAAGGAAAATTATGTAACTATAGAAATCATCAAAACTCTCCTCTTAATAAATGTAGCACTAAATCAGTTGTGTACCAATGCAATATCTCATCTATTGAGAATCCAGACGAAGTTAAAGTCTACATTGGAAGCACAAGACATAAGTTCAAGAAGAGTTTTAACCAACATCAAAGCTCTTATAAAATAAGTAAATACCGCAATCAAATGTCCCTTTCTAAATACTTCTGCCACTTAACGGAAACCAATAAAACACATACTGTAAAACGGAAATTATAAGATAGGCTAGAATTTGTAGGTCATTAAATGACGCATGTCCTTTGTGCATATATGGGAAATTATATATTGTTAAGTTTATGAAAAATAAAGATTTGCTTAATCAAAGAAATGAAGTAGCTATTTTCTGTCAAAGATTTTCCTTAGATATTAATTAAATATGATAAAAAGATGAAAAATGAAGCATACATATTTAAACTTGATCTTTGAATAATAATTTTTAAATAATAAAGTAATTCTAATATATTTATTTGTTTAAAAAGTATAGTCTATTAGTTATTAAAAGTAGGGATAATACTTTAAAATTGAGGGAATAAATTTTAAAGATTAAAAATACGATATACTCATATTCAAACGAACCTTTTGAGAAAATCTTTGTGTATAAAATTAGAAATTAAACAGCAAAATAAAGATGCCAAAAAAACTCTATGTTAATAGACAACATGCGAAAAACGGAAACCATCATTTGTTTAACAGGCACCCCTACCCCACCTTAACTTAATAACCTGATTTTGAAAGTAGCTTAGATTTGATACAGAGGTTGTCGATTGAAACGAATACCCTACCACGCCATATTAATAATGATTTAAATTTCCCGTAACCTAACAACTAATAATATCAAGATTTCCTGTGCTTATACCCAGTAAATTTCAAAATTAGTTATTCCAGAAATCGCTTGAAAATGAATCAGAGATAAAAATTATAAATTTAATTCTATAATTAAATTTAAAGTTTATTTTCTGTTTTTGAAACGTGGTAACTCATTTTTAGCGATAAAACAATATTTTTAAATTGGCAAATTTATAACATATATATATATATATATATATATATATATATATATATATATATATATATATATATATATATATATATCCGCGCAAAAATGTATGCAAGGAAGGAAAAAGATGTATAGTTATTTTAATACAAAATTTTAATTTAACTGTGGATTCTAGAATGACAAGAGATGTTCAATATGGTGGTTTTAGCTTCCAGACATTTATTCGTACGACGATCTACCACTTGGGCAACGCTGGGCAAAGTGTCTAGTAGTATTGCAGCGCATGCATTTTCAATTTTTTGTCTAAGAGCTGCCAATGTAATACCATCGGTCACGTAAATATCGTACTATAGTAAACAGTGTTATCGCAATTTGATAAAACTACGAAAGACATGCGTTTCCTTTCCTGAAGTGAACATTGAAATCAACACTCAGAGGTGACAGATATATATATATATATATATATATATATATATATATATATATATATATATATATATATATATATATATATAGTGTTGTTCGATAAAAGTGACTCACCTTAAACGCAATCAACAGGTCACTTCATATATATATATATATATATATATATATATATATATATATATATATATATATATATATATATATATATAAATGAAATGAGAAAGAATCAAATATAAATTAAAACGTTTACAGCATTAATTTAAAAATAGTACAATATTAGAGCAATATTCTTTATTATAGGATATTACATTCGAACATATATAAAACCGCTACATAAATGCATTCATGTGTCGATGCATATTATCGCATATCATAAGGCTGTAGTATATATTATTATGAAAGCGGAGACTTTTAAAATCCATGGTTTAAAGTTTCTGCTTTCATAATTATCATTTGCTCTATTCTTACATTAAGCTCTCTCTGGATCTATATCCTCTTTGGAATTATCCATCCGGTTTACCAAATAATATCATATATATATATATATATATATATATATATATATATATATAAAGATATGGTACTTGTGTGATCTTTTCTGCCAAGCTTGTCTTTCCATCCATCCGGAAGGGCGTTCTCCCTCCATATCATAATAGTTCTTTAATTTATTCCTTTAAATGCAGTTATGGTTCACCCTACATAGGGAGAACGACTCAAATGCTGGATGTCAGAATAAAGCAAGACGTTCCAACGAAAATCCGCAATCTTAAGTACACTCCTTCAGACATTCTGACTAATACATAAGGATCTTCCATCGTAGAGAACATAATAAATAGCCATAATTGTGCTACTAATTTCACTGTGGACTCGTTTACCACTAGAATTACCACTTGAAAGTGTTGAAGCCCTCTCTGTGTAAACAGAAGGATTTCACACTGGACCTCCAACTAATTTCCATTTAAGCAATATTTTTCCCCAATACATATTGTTCATCGCTTTTTAGTGATAGTTCTATTATAATTTATTAATCTCGATTTAGCTCTGTTGAGCGAGGTTCGAAACCGGTTAGCGAACCTGTTTTTCAGTTTTACTTTTTATCTATTATCATCATGAGTGGTAATAAAAATAAATTTTGGCTTTTCATGGCGGTCATATATATATATATATATATATATATATATATATATATATATATATATATATATAGTGTTGTTCGATAAAAGTGACTCACCTTATCCTTTAAATTTAGCTCAACTTTCGTTTCATCGGAGAAGAGAACATTCTTCCAGCCTTCTACGGGGAAATTTTTGTAATAGTGAGCCCATTCAAGTCTCTTGGCTTTGTTGGCTTTGCTTATTAGCGGCTTAAAACTTCGTGTAAAAGATTTGTAGCCTTGTTCTAACAGCCACCGACGGACTGTTGAAGAGGTAAGACTGACACCTTGCTCTTCGCTTAGACTGGCTGCAGTTTCTTGGCTAGTTATAGTCCTATTCTTCGTAACTTCTCTCTTGATTACCCTGCCAGTTCTATCATCAATCTTTTTCTTTCGTCCCCTTGTTTTCTTCCTTGGAGCAGGAGTGGCATCATTATGTGCCCTAAGCACTCGAGAGACAGTTGATTGCGACGTTATAGCCATTTCTTTAATTTCACTCGTAGACTTGCCTGCTTTTGAGAGGGCAATAATAGATGCCTTAAGTAGTTCTGATGCGTGTTTGTACCCTTTCATCTGGTTAGTGACTTGAGTGGCTATCTCAAGCTGTTTTTATACTGTATGAGGCTTTCTGGAATACTCTAGATTTAATTTAAGCTGTTCTAGAATTCTCTAGAATATTGTTCTGAGTGTATTGTAAAATAGTTTTCAATATTTTGTCAAAAGCTCTTTAAATTTACCAGTTTAATCATTAGAATGCGATATCTGAATCACTTTTCTTGCACAGAGTTTTTTTCCTGAATCTCATTTATATCCAAATTTATAATTATCGATAGAATACCTTAGGGTGAATAAACTTTTTTCCTAGGTGGTCGGGAAGGGGTCTTTATATTAGTACGATTAGAAATTATTTTAACCTCAAAAACAATAGACAAAAAATATTTTTAGTAAAAAAATCAGGTGAGTCACTTTTATCGAACAGCACTGTATATATATATATATATATATATATATATATATATATATAAGCAGTGTGGACACAGAGATCAATACTGAATGACGACAGCTTTGCTTGCTTAGACGCAGCCTGCAGTCAATATAAGTAAATTTTGAGACTCCTCCGAAATTGTAAATATATAAGACAATTTGTAAAACTTCTATTTTTACACGTTTCACCGATGGATCGACATCATCAGAAAAAAAAAACGTTTATTTAAAAAAAATGTACATTAGGAAAACAAAATGTCAATCACGTGAATCAGTTAAAAGCTTCATGTTTACTTTAACTGTATCGTTATAAATATTTGATTTCAGCTGATTTCAACACGTTTTTATTAATTTAGTTTTACTCACACAGTTTCATTATTAATTTAATATGAACATGTGATACTCTGAAGTAGCTTCCTTTTGTATTAATCGTAATTTTCAATGGACCCTTGTCTGAGTAAGTTATTGCTTTATTATTATCAAAACGGTCTTTACCAGATCAGAATTCTTATCATGAATTTTCCAGAGTTGTTTAATTTTATATGAAATAACGAGGCTAGTGAAAAGTTTTTAAATTATTTTCTTTTGTTTCTTTATCAAGTAGCCTGAAAATTCGTAGAGCTCTTATCATTATTCCAGATTTTATTTTAATATTATGTTTTATGGGTCCTTGACAAACGGCAGACGTTTTAGCTAAAACATTATTTATTTGTCGATTGACAATTACAAAATAAACAACGAAAAAGTATATCTTTTAACAAGATATAACAGGAAATATGTTATGTCGATCCTCTAGTCAGTGTCAGACTGTATAGTCTCGACATGGATTTGAACCATTGCTTGATTAACTTAGTACTCAATGCTATAAGCCCTGAAGTTTCAAGAGGTTGCAATTACATATTTCTAATCTACCTGATCAAATCAGCATCTTACGATCTGGCAATTATTAATGCTGTCGTAGAAGCTCCATCTTTAATTATTCATCATTTCAGCTAACATTATATTTCTATAGAGTCCCTTAAATCAATTCAAATACCTCGCTAGAATAATTCTATAAGATTTTTCTGGGTTTGTGTTTTAAGCTGAAAGAAGTTAAATATTTATTTAGTTTATAAATCCTGTCTCTAGGTTCATAAATTTCAAAACGTTTTTATTATAATTTATTTTCACTTCTTTCACATTATTTCATTACTAATTTAATAAGAACGGGTGATAATCTGAAGTAGCCCTGTTTTATATTAATCGTAATTTGTATGCAATTCACCCTTGTGTGAATAATTATTCTTTTGTATTAGTAAAACGGCCTTTTCCATATCAGAATTCTTATCATGAATTTTCCAGTGCATTTAGGGAATTGTTTAATTTTAAATCCCTTTTAAGTTTTTTCTGTGTTTGTGTTTTATGTCGAAAAAGTTCATTTTTTTAAGCATTTCAACCCAAAGAAGGCGGAAGTTCCACTAGCACGCAAGGGGTTACAGAGGAGTGAGAGCAAGATTAAAAAGGGGTATTTGAGGAAAGGACGGGGATCAGTAGCAAAGTATCAGAAGATTTCGATTGACATTACATTTGAATATTTGAAGATTATAGCTATCAAGGAAGAAATTAACAAGGAGGGAGTTCCGCTGTCGGGAAGTGCGAGAGAAGAAGCTGTTGGAGTAGAAGAGGCGGTTACATTTAACTGTTTCGACAGTGAAAGGGTGGGACCGAGATGCCAAACTAGTAGTAAGTTTAAATTTATGCAGTTGGGGTACCAGTGAAAGTAGCTCATCAGAGCAGTTGCCATGAAAATATTTCTAGAGAAGACAGAGAGAACTGTCTATAGGTTAGTAAATATCATAAATTAGCGTATAAAGTTTCGTATCATGCGACTTTTGAAGACCTGATGTTGAAACTAATCTTAAGGGGGTCGCATCATACACAAGATATAAATTAGCGTATGTACTGCTAGCCCTGGCTATACCTTTGACCAAACTATATATCCATTTACTATTGTCAAGTTAGGTTCAAACTTTGGTCGCCTAATATGCAAGTATATACGGTAGTTTACGATTTAAAATTTACCTGCATTTTACTTTATGCCCCACTTTATAACTTATGCTTACAGGCCGCGTAGTAGCTTTATCCGGCCCCGGTTTGAACATAGATTTTCATGAACCAAGTATAAAGGAATTAACATAGACATAATATTTATATCATTCATTTTCTTCTACTTTTTTTTACTAAACATTTATCTTATCTGTTACTATTACTATTTAAGGGATTTCAAATTAGACAACTCCCTAAATGCACTGGAATGCCACTGGAAAATTCATGATAAAAATTGTGATCTGGAAAAAGACTATGAAGCTAATTTTTTGCTGCTAAAATCTGTAAATACTTTTTCAGCGCCCTCTTGGAGATTAAAAATGATAATTACAGGTGTATACAAGGTTTTCAAAGACAAGCGTTTTGATGAAACTTTGAAACTGTAACTTTGTTGCCATTACAATGATACTAAGACAGCATTAATGCGAAATGTTTGTTACATATTCTGAACGTTGCCTCACAAATTGCTTTTGTGAGCAGGTCTATTTCTTCGTTTGAAACAGAATGCATAGCAAAGCAGAATAACATTGCAAAGTTCATCTTTCGTTGACGCCAGTTAATCAACAATGTAAAGCTTCATCTTCAGAATGTTCACAAGATGCAAATCAATTTAAGATCAGGTGAACAATTCGACCATAAATCCATAAGTGTGTATCTTTGAAACCAATTTTACTTAATGGAATTAAGAAACATTGTCAAGTATAAAAATTAGCTTCCCTTGGAAAGTGTTTGGCTTCCTGAAGCATGGTTCTACGTCAGAGTTGGTCTCTTGTTTTTTATTATTAGTGAAATATAAATAAAATCTTATTTTATTACTCTTAATAATATTATTTATGCACACGGCCACAATGTACAGATTTTTTCGGGAATTATAACGTTTGTATTGCTAAAAAAATATACATATTAATGTTTAAACATAAATATTCTTGACAATGGCTAATAGATTAGCCGAAAGCGCTCGTATCTAAAGATCATTTGTACAGTTTTACGCACACTGTCCCAAAAATAATCTCTTATACTTATGCAAAGAAAATATAATAACAAGCTTAACAGCAGTGCTTTGTCAGTAGTTTTCAATGAAACCTGTGTAAAAGAGAGACTGCTGCCCAAATACACATTAGCTTCAGGTGATATAATAAAAAAGAGAGAATACTTATGAGCCAGTTTTTCAAATGCCTGATTGAAAATAAGCATTCGAATACCTGTTTTTAAAAGATATGGACGGAGTTAACTGGCGTCAGAAGATAAGCTGCTCAGTCATAATTCCTTATATATATATATATATATATATATATATATATATATATATATATATATATATATAATGGTATTTGCAGTTGGAAATAAATAAATAAACAGCCGGTTTTCATGGCTTCATCTTCCAATGGATAGACAAGGATAACATCTTGACAAGCCAATTCCTCGCAAACTAATGCACCCTCCACAATTTTTCTAATTCAAATGGAAAGGTGACAGACCACCCCAGATGCTGGTCAACGGGAAACGGGTAGACGGAAAATGTCGTCTGCCAGCGCCTTATCTCAGTGTGGGATCCTTCCTTTACGCACGCTAGGGCCCCATATTGGCGGGAAGAGAATTGGATTTGCTGACAGATTCATAAACAAGGCTCTTGTTTACGATTCATCAGGTTTATTTACGCTTGCTGCTGTTGCTTCTTTTTTTCTCGATTCTACTCGCAGTTAATTCGGACAGCGTCAGGAAGAGAGAGAGCAGAGACTTACACACACACACACACAGACACACATCAACACACACAGATACACAGACACACACACACACACACACACACATATATATATATATATATATATATATATATATATATATAACGCAGCAATTATGTTTTAGCACTTTGTCAATACACTTAATACATTGCTGACTTAATTACTTAGTTAACATTTTACAATGAATATTTCAGATCAGCTGTTTAATTTGAATTAAGCAACGAAAATATTGATCTACCTCCAGCATATCAAAAACATAAACAAGCTATCCCATGTTTTAGAAAATGACACCAGGTTTTGTCAATCAATAATTTTAGGTTTTCACATCTCTCTCTCTCTCTCTCTCTCTCTCTATATATATATATATATATATATATATATATATATATATATATATATATATATATACATATATATACATATATATATATATATATATATATATATATATATATATATATATATATATATAAAATTCACCTTCATCCCTTCCGTGCGCCGACGGCTTACTGGTAGAAGTTCCGACGCAAATTCAGTCGGCTTTCGATCCTAGCTAGAGGCAACCGGACGTCTAGCCACACTGATGAGCTGTGAAACAGCGAAACAATCTGTCTGTGGATGACAAAAATATATATATATATATATATATATATATATATATATGTACTAGAAAATCAACTATGTTGATTTGACCAACAGAAAACCTGTCAGGTGATACTAAAAGCTAAAACCTTACACACACACACACACACACACACACACACACACACACACACACACACACACACACACATATATATATATATATATATATATATATATATATAAAATGAATTAATTCTCACGCTTTACATATATATAGATATATATACATATACATATATACATATATATCTATATATATATATGTGTGTGTGTGTGTGTGTGCGTGAATCTATCGTGTTCTTATTCCAAGTATTAGTAAAATAGCCTCTACTCTATAGGACTTCGAAAGATGTTGCTTCAATCAGTGATAAGCGAAAGATAATGTATATTTTTGAGCGCAATATAACAATGGATGAGAGAGAGCGCGAACATCTAGTGGCGTCAACGTTTTCCTTTATTTGAATGAATGTACTGAAACTCACAGTTACCACTTGGGATGTGTATATTTTTGTATGATGTCAAGATGATGAAATATCTTGTCAGCTGGCCGAGGACAATCAATAATTTCAATAGCTTGGCCTCACTGTTTTGTATCATTGTCCACTTCTCTGCCAGGGTAAGATGAAATTTTCATTAGATATTCTGTCAACCAGAATTATTAATTTCACTCCTATTATCTTTGTCTACGAAAGGGATTAAATCAGGTTTCTGAATTACTATCAGATAAAGTCATTTTCTTTGGGATATTGCATTAGTGATTCCAGGGCAGTTATAGTTTTCACTGCTTTCATCATCTTCAACAAAATGTCTTCCATCACTGTTTTCCATCACTGTCCAAAATCAAAAGAAGAAAATCAAGGATACATAAGTTTATAGATATATATCTCTTCAACCGAGTCACATTTTTACGAAATGGTTTATTTCATTGCAATATGGACAAATCCGTTATATTTGTCATGTATATATATCGTGGTGAAGAAAATGGCAACATACCTTGTCAAAACAAGGTGCAGCGTGAGTTATCTCCGTGGCTTCTCGATTTAGACAGAGAACTTCATGCAAATTTCTGATCCACCTCAACAAATCACAGATTTTTTCCCACTTGCATCTAAGCTGAGTGTCTCGAACGATGGGACAGGGAGTTTCCTTGTTCACTGCGGTGTGTGAACGACTTTTTGTGAACTACAGATTTGCGGCTTTTGACCTGCGATTTTTCTTATTTTTACCACTTCCAGAACTTTCCCGCCAATGTTGGTATTCATACATTCAAATATCTGTAAAAAAAACATTCAAGGTTTACTTTCATTGTACAGTGTTAGGAATCCGTCTATATATTTAAGAAGTGGTACTTACACTATTTACATTGTTCTGACTCTTGTACTCACCTTTGTTGCCATATTCACAACGTTTCGACCATTGTACGCTCCGGCATTCTTCAGGATCTGTTTATATTTCTAAGATAAGGTATTATAATTATTTACACTTTTTACAACGTTCGGACTATTGTCCTCATGTTCGTTGCCATATTCACGACGTTTCGGCCGATTGTACGGTCTTCTTTAGGTGATTAGAATCTCGAACTGAAACTTTTATTTAATTCACCGAAGTAGATTGTTCTAGTTCCATGGGTTATGCCTTTTCCGGATGTCTCAATATCAGTTATCTTCCTTTAACTTCAACTCTCCAAGCTTTTGTTCGCCTCTGCTGTAGCCAGGTATAGAACTCACAACGCTTTGAGCCCAGTCATTGGATTGGACCAACCCTTTTATCCACTGGACAATGTGTCCTTGAGTTTTCTGACGATAATAAGGAAGTATTTCCAAGAACCGATCTTTGCATTAATGCAGAAAGGTCTATGATAAGCTCGGCCAGAAACACGATTATCCATCAAGAAAACGATCATGCCAAACGCCTTTTGAGATATGTAAAACAACAGCTCGAGCTCCGCCTCTCTTATCTAAAGCTTGAGGAACTCTCAGTAATAACCGTCAATACAACTAGAGAAATGGAGGTCATATTGTTTGTCTGAAAGAAGACCCTGCGAGGTAAGATGCTTTACCAATTCAGAGTTGATTAGAGAGTCTAGTACTTTGAGGTAGATGACTAATATGTCGATAGTTCGAACAATCAGACAGTTCTCCATAGTTCTTTAAAAGAAGAATCGTAGAAGAGGATAATGACTTTGATGAGCAAATAAAATGATTCTTATAGACAACTAAACATAATGCCATATATAGTCAAACCGACTTCAACCATAACAAAAAATAATATTAACTTTCTTTAACCATTTAGAACCAGTTTACATAGAATACGAAAAAGCAATACTAAATGCAATCCATAAATATGTCTCGCTTGCAGATAGCAAACACCGCCTATGTTTTATCATACATTACAAAAATTAAAAATTCTTCACCTCGTAATTAATAGCAACACCT
Source organism: Acanthosepion esculentum (assembly GCA_964036315.1). Classification (NCBI taxonomy): domain Eukaryota; kingdom Metazoa; phylum Mollusca; class Cephalopoda; order Sepiida; family Sepiidae; genus Acanthosepion; species Acanthosepion esculentum. The sequence goes on from OZ038493.1 coordinate 107,387,322, forward strand.
CTCTCTCTCTCTCTCTCTCTCTCTCTCTCTCTCTCTCTCTCTCTCTCTCTCCCTCTCTCTCTGTATCAGTAATAAAGCAACTGTAAAATGGCAAAAAGTTTACAAACTAAGAATTGGTATTGACACGCAAGCGCAGATTTGGACAAGCGAACGTAGTGTTCTGACCGACCGTGACAACGTCAAATGAAACCGAGAACAAGCCAATATTATTGGCTAGGAAAAAATCCCAGCATTCATGTGTGTACTTCTGCGTATAAAGAGGGGGACGGAAAGTATTTTACAGTCATTATTACAATTGGATTGTAACCAACATTTGGATTGTAACTTAACACAAATCCACGGCGTCTCTTATAATTATCATCAGATTATTGTCGATAATATATATATATATATATATATATATATATATATATATATATACAGTACTCTACCAATCCAACTGATTAATTTTTTTAAACTTCTTCAAATCAAACGACGGCAATAAAAATTCTCTTTAATCTCTCTGCACAGGGCTTAAAATATCTCAGAACCTGTATGTTAATTGTTGTCATTATTATAAATTTTAACGTAATGTTTTAATCCTATCTTGTCGCTTTTGCATCGCAACTGACAGGTGATTTTCTAGTATTTTATGACCGTTAATTAATCAGCGTAGATCAAAAAGTAATGAGGTGACTTCCGACGATTGAGCTAACATCCCGTAGCTTTGGAAGCCTCACTTATTTGACAGCAACATTCGTCTTTCTACGTTTCTCTCCACGCCTTGTTATTTGTGTTCTGCTATTTGTAGTAAGCGTTTTACTTATCATTTGTCCCGTTTTTTTATCAAATATCATAAATATGCCATTTCCGAATATCTTTCATTCATATTTCATTTTTGATAGTTTTATATAGTTCTGTTAAATTGTTTTAATATTCAATGCGCGTTAAGGAGAAAGAATGAAGAAATGACTTGAAATTTCATTCTGTTTGTAACATGGAAAACCGTGTCGATTTGAGAAATCATCAACAGTTAAAACAAATACCATTACCCATATCAAAATTGATAAGATATAAACAAGTTATCGGGGAAGCTGCTGTCTCTCGTTTTCCGGATTTTATTAAAATTCGCTCTTTAATTTTGTTAAAAATCGGATAATCCCGAACGAGAATAAATAAAAAAAGTAATTGGAAAAAGATAGCCAACATGGGATTGAGCGATGAACGTAATAAGGAAACAAAATAGGATAAGAAAAATCCCCAAATAGAAGTTTACAAGCATTAATAAACTAAATATGACGTACATGGTTACGAAGAGAGAATACTAAAAAGAGGAACGAAACCCCTTATTGTTACAACCTTGAATAAATGCAAACTACCTTAAAATAGATAAAACACACAATGCTTCTCCTTTCGGGAAAAATATGAGACGATATAACGCAAAAGTAATAATAACAGATACGCTAGAATGGACGGAGATATATATATTAGGAATTTTGCAATCGACTTGGTTTCAGTCATATAAACAAATATTATCAGCACACGATGCTGGCGTAGAAAAGAAAAGGAATAAGATGAGCATGCGATGTTTGCCAGCTCATCCAAGTGAGAAATTGTGGCTTTAATGGGCATAAAGAAGAAAATATGAACTGAAAAAATGGTGGATGTCGCTGTGCCATAGTGCAACTAAAAAAGCCAGATCAGGCCCAAAATGAAGGACTGTTGCCATATTTGGGTGGGAGCTGCCCGGTTCTCACTTTTCAGGCTTCACAGAGTTCAAAAGCGTCTCCGAATTCTTTTTAGAGAAGAATTATTTTCCATCGTCCAACCTCACTCTCACAGGCGGGATGTAGCGAGTCTCTCACTGCTCTATCGTTACTTTCACGGAAAGTGCTCGGACAAACTACCTTC
>OZ038493.1:107391711-107399211 GCA_964036315.1 Acanthosepion esculentum
GTGTACTTTTCTATTCAGTGGAAAAATATATTTTTAGTTTTTCTAGAAAGAGTGACCTTTTAATAAACTCTGTGAATAGAATTTTAACGAAAGAATAAATGTAAATAAAAGCTGAATCAAATTTGTGCGAATTCTGAAAGAGATGTTTGAATTTCAGAATAACGAATGAACCTTAAATTAAATTGCAAACATTGTAAGTTTTGTACCCTATTCTAATATTCAAAACATAACGCATCAGAATAGTATACAAAATATAACCTATAAAATAGAATAAATTAGTATTATGTATTTTATGGATTCCGGGATGAAATCTGATGATTCTGTTGTGGATTCCGGGATGAAATCTGATATCACTGAATAACAAACGCCAGGAATGGATAAGGAAAATAAATGCATTAACGTAATAATACAAACTGGTAATACGGGTTAGTAGATCCAGGAATGCGGGTTAGTCGTACAAATATATATATATATACAGTCTTGATATTGAAGTATCGCGGTATGACCCCTTACTGAGTCTAGGTGCTCGCTAACTGTGACGCTTGCCGCCGTCTCTGTGTGTGACTTACTCTACTACTAATGAACTCTACTACTCTTCTGTCGTTCCGTCTTGACTCCTTCACTCTTCGGGTATTCACTGGTAGTAGTATATGTATACCTTGGGTGAGTCCATTTGTGTGAAAAGGGGAGACCCCTTAACACCCCCTACTTAGATAGTGAGTTAGTATTTTTTTCTCTTATGGTTGATGATCAGAGGTTCAGTAAATTTTCTCTTCCTGTTTGACCTTCTAAATTCTGTATCTTCCTGTGGTCTTTGAATCTCAAAAGCTTGCGTCCATTGCATCGTCATTTTCTGCGGGTGACGAGCTTGGCTCCTCAACTCGTCTTTTTTGTATTTGGTCAATATGTCTTCTATGGGTAAACTTTTCGCCTTGTACTGTGTACATCACATTTCCCAGTCTGTTAATTATTGTGCCAGGCTCCCAGTAAGCCATATTGTTTCTGAACATCCTAAAATAAACTCGTTCTCCTGATTTAAATGCTCTCTTTGGTACAATAGGTGTATACTGGTTTTTGTTCTTGTTTGGCAATAATTTATCAAACACAGTCCGTATTCTCCGGGCAAACATCAATTCCGCTGGTGAAAGACCAGATGGTGTGTTCCCGTTAGGTGTTATTCTGTATACTTGGAGGAACCGCTGTATCGCTTTTTCCGTCGGTACATCTTCGGCTTTTTTAAAGCTCTTTTTAGTGTGTCTACGAATCTTTCGGATTGTCCGTTCGGCCTCGGGTGGTATGAAGCTATCTTGATATGCTTTACTTGGCATGTCTCACAAAATTCTTTGAAGTCACTGGAGGTAAATTTTGTACCGTTATCAGTTACCAAGCAATCCACGACGCCGAATCTGGCGAATAATTCGTGTATACAGTTTATTGTATTTTCTGTCGTTGGGTGTTTGAATCTGTAAAACTCAGGCCGTTTACTGAAACTATCTACTGTTATTAAGTAGTAGTAACCCTCTATGGGTACTGCGTAATCCACGTGTATTCTGAACCACGAGCTGTCAACTTTAGGCCATGGTTTTTGTATAGAGGGTGGTGGTTTCCCCGCAGCAGCACAGCCTTTACAACTTTCCACCATTTGCGTAATATCATTGTCCATGTTAGGCCAGTAGACAAAACTTCTCATAGGTGCCTTCATCCGGTTTTTTCCCGGATGTCCTAAATGAAAATCTTTCAAGATTCGCCTTCGTAGCAACTTCGGTATTACCACTCTCTCGTTATACAATAATATGAAGTCACAGATTGAGAAGCTGTCTGCTAAATTCCTTTCCTTCTCTTCTATTTTTTCTTGGTATTCTGAATAAATTCATCCTTTTCCACTTCTCTTCTTCTCTCTAGCAAAGTCACAGGTAGTTCCTTTATAGTATTGTATAACACTTTACTGATTTCATCTTCAGCTTGTAATGTCGCTATTACCGAGTCTTCCAACGGTTCGCTTTTCGCCAGTATTAATCGCGATAGTCCATCAACGTGCCCAATTTTCTTTGATGGTAAGAACTCAATTTTGAAAATGTAGTTTAGTAACACAATTCCCCATCTTAAAAGTCTGTTCGCTGTATAGACTGGTAGAGCTTTTTTTTTAACCGAAAATCGTAAGAAGGGGTTTGTGGTCCGTTTGAAGCGTGAACTCTCTCCCATAAATATATCTGTGAAAACGAATTATTGCAAATATTATGCCTAATGCCTCCTTTTCGATCTGTGAATAGTTTCTCTCCACCGGTAATAATGATCTAGATGCGTGCGTAAAGGGTTTCTTTGTACCGCCCCACATCTTGTGTAGAATACACGCACCTACCCCATGTGAGCTCGCGTCACTTGCAATAATGATTTCTATTCGGGATCGAAATGTGTCAGTGCTAACTCCGAAGTTATTTTTTGTATTATTTCCTTAAACGTCCAATTCCAATTATTCTCCTTTTTTAGTAACTCATTTAGTGGGGCCCTCAATTTATGCATATTATCAATAAATTCGCCATAGTAGTTAGCTAGGCCCAGGAAACTTTGTAATTCTGCAACGTTTTTTGGTTCAGGCATGTTTTTAATTACCGATGCCCTCTCTGGGTTTGGTTTCCTGCCCCTTTCATTAATTATATGGCCTAAGTATTTAATTGCATTTAGGAAAAATCACACTTTTTTCCTTTTACTTTAAACCCAAAGTCCTGAAGTCTTCTGAAAACCTTATTTATGTGTGATGTGTGCTCTTCAACATTGTCACTCTTAATTAGAATGGCATCCAGATAAGCGGTCGCAAAATTCTGGACCGTGAGCATTGTGTCCATCGTCTGCTGAAAAATTGCTGGTGCAACTTTTACCCCGAACGGTAGTCTGTTGAATTTGTACAACCCCTTGTGCGTATTAATACATAGAATTTTCGTACTCTCTTCTTGTACTGGGATTTGCAGACAAGCCTTAGTTAGATCTATTTGGGAAAATATCTTACCGCCGTTGAGCTTTGTAAATATTTCCTCTGGGCTCGGTAATGGGTAATGATGGTCTTTTATAGCCTTATTTAGCCCCGTCAAAAAATCTGCGCATACACGGATTTCTCCTGATTTCTTTTTTACATAGACTACTTTCTATATACTGGTTGGACGTTTTCTCTTAATTCAATTCTAGCTGTAAATTTGTTGCATCGTCCCAACCCGTTCGCAAATACATCGGGAAATTGATTATGTAATTCTTCCTTTAACTTTGTCGCATCTGATGGTTCACCGTCTAACTTTTTGCAAAATGAGCTGATAGTTAGGTCCCAAACGTCGAATTTTTGCATTCAGTCTGTACCCACTAGATTTTCTGTATCTTTCATTTCGTATATCTTGAGTTTTTTGTTTTCCCGTGAAATTTAACATTTACGATTATTTCTCCTTCGAATTTTATACCCTTTCCTGTCACCGACTTAGCAATTTTTTGTGTATGTAACATGGTTGGTCTGTTAAGCTTTTTCCATGTCTGTAGATTAATTTTAGATCGGAACCCGAGTCTAGTTGCAATTTTATCTTTTTATTTAAGATTTCAAGTTCCACATATTTCCTTATGTTGGTATTGTCTTCGTCATGCATACTAGTAGCTCTTATCCTACTAGTAGCTTTTCTGTTCCTACACTGGGATGCTTTGTGCCCCATTTTTCCACACACAAGACAGTTTTTATATTTAAAACGGCAATCCTTATTCGAGTGTAGTCCTCCACATCGATAATATGCAGATGGCGGTGGGCTTATATTTGCTTCGATTTTCGTCATAATTTGCCCTATATGTTGTACTTTTTCTCTTATTATAGAATTTTTGTTTTCTTTCCGGGGAGGGTGAAGAACGTAAACTTTTTTTTAACTTACGTATATGTGATACTCCTGACTCCTCAATGTTCTTCGAGTCTTTCTTTACTCAGGCATTTTTGGCAATCTTCTGATAATTGTTGTAGTGTTAGTCCAGGTTCATTTTGTAGTTTTGAAACCATTCTTTTGAGCATTTCACTATCTTTTGCTGAGACCAACCCTTGAACAAAAATGAGACACTTGAAATTGTCCGGTGTTAATTCTGCCAACTTGAAATCGTCGGAATGTTTATTCACGATTGCGGCAAACGTGGAATAGTCCTCATTTTTGCCCTTTACTAGATTAAGACATTTCCACCTCTTGTGAAAGAGTGACGTTTTTAGACTGAACAGCTCTGTAAGACATGTAACTGCTTCGTCAAACGTTAATTCGTTCGTCTTTTTTGGAAAAATGTAATCCACAAATTTTGTGTATTCTTCAGTTCCTAATTTTCTGAGTAACAGACGTAGCTTCTTTGCTTCTGTCCAGTTTTGACGATCGATGTTAAAGATGTCTTCGTGGCATCTAAAATAATCCCCGAATTTTTTTTCCTCTTCTAGAGAGTATTTGAAAGTTTCTATCGTATTCCACACTGCGTCTTGGGAAAAAGTCGCCTCTTTTTCGATATTTTGTTGTTTATTACCCGCTACCTTTAATATTAGTTCCTGCGTTTGTAGTAATTGTTTTTGCCATTTTTCTTCCATCGTTTCCTGGAGTTGTAATTGCTGTTCATTTTGGTATTTTACAAGTTCCACTAAAATATTTTAAAATCCTCCATGATAAAAGTCTTACGAAAAACTCGCTTTTCCGTATCTTAGTCCTCGTAAATCTTTTGTCGCCAAGTTGTTGTGGACACTGGCAAAAAAACAGCAAAGGAGACTTTTATTATTATTTGTGTGTGTGTGTGAGTTCGAATACCTCGTCGTCAATTTGTTGTGGACAACGAGGGAGAATTTTGTTTCGTTTTCCTTCCCGTGTGAGTTCCAATTCCTCGTCACCAATTTGTTGTCGACGAGGGAGAATTGTTTTTTTCTTCTTCCCGTGTGAGTTCAAATTCCTCGTCGCCAATTTGTTGCCGACGAGGGAGAATTGTTTTTTTCTTTTTCCTGTGTGATTTCAATATCCTCGTCGCCAATTAGTTGTGGATTCCGGGATGAAATCCGATATCAATGAATAACAAACGCCAGGAATGGATAAGGAAAATAAATGTATTAACGTAATAATACAAACTGGTAATACGGGTTAGTAGATCCAGGAATGCGGGTTAGTAGCAATAATATATATACAGTCTTGGTATTGAAGTATCGCGGTGTGACTCCTTACTGAGTCTACGTGCTCGTTAACTGTGGCGCTTGCCGCCGTCTGTGTGTGTGACTTACTCTACTCCTACTGAACTCTACTACTGTGCTGTCGTTCCGTCTCGACTCCTTCACTCTCCGGGTATTCACTGGTAGTAGTATATGTATACCTTGGATGAGTCCCTTTGTGTGAAAAGGGGAGACCCCTTAATATATACTATTATGAACTAGAAAATAATGGAAAAATTAAAGAATCTATATAATAATTATATTATTAATGCTATTTTTCTTGTAGTCATGAATGTTTTAACAAAGATTATACAAAGGAACATCCATTTTAACAAAGATTATGCAAAAGATACAACTATTTTAACAAAGATTATACAAAAAAAAACATCCATTTTAACACAGATTATACAAAAGAAACGTATATGTTAACAAAGATATATAAAAGGAACATCCATTTTTAAAAGATTTTACAAACAGAGCATATTTTAACAAAGATTATGCAAAACAAAAAAATATCTTTTAACAAAGACTATGCAAAAGGAATATATATTTTAATAACAGGAACGCCTGATGTAGAGCCAAATTTAATGTATTACAAGAAATAATAACATGATCGAAGTGTGAAAGATAAAAAGAGTATAAAAGCGTTAATGTCGAGAGATGTTGAATTGGTTTCAAAATCCCACGAAAGAAAATGTAACGACGATGATAACAACTGACAGTGTCTCTTGCCTTTTACATCAAATGAACCGTTCTTATATCTTTCTCCCACCTTTTATTCGATTGACTGATTTACTTCCTTTTATCTCTGGAAGTTTGTTTCCTAAGTAGGATAGTTTCTTTTTGTAAATCGAAATGATTTCAAAACGTATATAGAAGAAAATCACATTCAATATAATGCAAAAGGATATAAATGAAGATGTATACAGACTTTCCTTTTCTTACGAAAAATGAATTCAAATTTATCAAAGTAATAAAAACACTAAACGACGAACAGAGTTTTCAAAGTTAAAAACCTAAAAACAGATTTCCGTGTTACTAATTTTGAATTTATGTGTGTTTACTGTTTGCAAGTTATGTATATTAGGACAATAGAACTCTAATTGGGGAGTGAGATACAAAGTTAGTTTGCATCTTGAAAGTATATTTGTCAAACCTGAAGCTATAGTTAGTGTACCTAAGTATTATTTGATTTCATCTATCTTTGCACAAAACACAAATACCCACCAGGATCGAACACATTATCGAACGATCTGCAAGAGGACCAGTCTAAATATCTACAGCACGCGCACTGAAAAGGAGCATATATTTTTCTGAGTATGGTTACGCCCGAGACCAGAGCCCAAGAACAAGGATTCTACTGAAAGCCGAAATCTTTTTCACAAACAAATAGTCTGCAAGAGCGCATTTCCTCTGGGCTAAAGTATTTGAGCACATTTTTGGATATGTTTGTTACGAACACCATCAATTATGTTTCTTTTATATAACAAACGATCTTAGATGAATGTGGTGTTGAAGTGAGGATTTTTTTTTTTTTACGTTTTCTGCATGATCCGCTGTATTTTTCCTATAGGTGCGCATTATTTATATGCATAGAAACTCCAGTGATGTCAGAAAATGAAACTGAAGAAACATGTTTCATTTTGCTTTACTAACTCTTGAGTAACTCATTCTATCAACACCACAGGATAAGGACATATTATTTTTCAGCCTAAATCATCAGTGTTTATGATGAAACACATATACAGGCGATGCATATAAAAATGTATATATGTACGCATATGTGTGTATGTGTGTATATATATATATATATATATATATATATATATATATATATATATATATATATATATGTATATATATATGTGTGTATATGTGTGTGTGTGTGTGTATGTATATGTATGTATGCATATGCACGCATATTGGCGAAAGCAGGGGAGCTACTCACACAAACCCCACACAACTTAGGAAATACGTGTGTATGTATATGCGTATGTATGTGTATATGTGTGTGTGTGTCTGTGTGTGTGTGTGTGTGTGTGTGTGTGCGTGCTGGTTCCATGTAACTTGGGAAGAATGTGTGTGTTTGTGTGTGAGTGTGTGTGCGTGTGTACGGATTCCTTGTGGTGGGACAATGTACGTGTGTGCGTGTGTATGTGTGTGTATGTTTGTGTGTGTGTGTGTGTGTGTATGTGTACAAATGTGTTTACTAATTCTTCGTAGTGAGACAGTGCATGTATTCAGGGGGAATGTACACACACATATATACACGCATGCTAACAGAAACACACGAAAATGGAAATAGATCTAAGAACACA
>OZ038493.1:107401711-107406711 GCA_964036315.1 Acanthosepion esculentum
CTTGTAAAAATTAAGTACTTGTTGGAATTTAATGAAATCTTCAGAACTTATTCAGAAATGAATGCACTTATTTTACAAATGTTTGTTTCTTTGAAAGTCATGGTATAAATATTTTTTATATCAGTTACCCCCCCTCGAACTTAATTTTCTGAAAACTCAAAAAATTTTATTTGCAACCTGAATTTCTTTTTTTAATTAAATGCACAAAACTCTGAAAAATCTAAATCATCGATTTTTTTGTTAAAAAACTGTCCAAAATTGTCCAAACTTTTACCTCAATTGTAAAAATACAAAACCCAATAAAACTAAGACAATATTTAATTAAGAAAGTTTTTAATGGCTTTTCTGAATAATATATACGAAGGTAATTATTATCTGAAAGAAAAAAAAATTTTTGATGAAAAATGAATTTTTACATTAATTTTTTTTTTGGTTTCAATTTTAAATACACAATAGTGACAATATGACAAAAGGTTGTTATATATTTATGAATTAAGTTCTTTCTGCAACCTTATGGAAATGATATATTATGTTCTCTACTTTTTAAAGATCATAAATTTGAAAGCTTATTAAAATCTGACAACCAATGATATTTTTAATATTCCAAAATTGTATTTAAAATCGTCTCCAACGAAAGTATGGATGCACACCTTGAAATAATGTCACGTGAGTAGTTTCTTTTGATAGAAGCAAGTTTGTTTTTTTTACTTCAGAAATGGCTTTGATTCGTTCAGTAACAACAAAACAACGCTTGTCAAGTTTTCTGAATATCGTCGTATTATTTTCAATTTTTTATTCAAATATAATCGAATAGTGGGATAAAAGAAAATATCGACTATTTACAAATACAAAAAAAAAAACGCCCTTGGAAGTCCACCCAAATTTTCAAGTTTGAAATCGAATGCATAAATTCATTGTACATTACTTTGGAATTATTATCCACACGACAAATTATCAATTAAAACGATTTTTGGAGTTTAAATTTTCTGGAGTTAGCTCGCTACTACTAAATACTTGTTGAGTCAAAACAAAACCAACATAGCATGTTAATTTTATTAATAAATAAAATAAAACTCATTACTGCCATATCATAATTATTAATAAATAGAAAAAAATCTGCCTTAATAAAAAGAAATAAAATCTCATTTCATTAAGTTAACCCGTTTCAATTAATGGTGTTTCATGTAATTTTTATATTCTCAGAAAAATATTTCATGACTGAAATAATAAACCTCAATTTAAAAAAATGTATTTTTTTTACTGTTTTATTTTTACTTGTAAAATTTGATTTTCTTTCATAATTTAAATGTTATTTTCAGTGCAGAATTCTTCCTCAAACGTAAGGTAAAAAAAAAAAATTGAAAGTGAATTTCTTTTTAAAAATCTACTAACCAGATTCATTTAAAATTAGAACGAATTATATCACTTCTGCGCTACCGTCCAATAAATTCCCGTGCCGTAAGTTGTCAATATATTGACGTACATCAATTAACGCCTGTCAAAATAGACCACCTCGGTTGGAAATATATCTGTTAAAAAATTTTCTGCTAAAAATGTAAGTAATGTTTCTTTCAAATTACATTAAACATACTTAAATCATTCTAAATTTCCTAAGATAACAAAAGAAAAAGGTGTAATTGATTTTTCATGATTTTTTAACTAACAAACTATGATCTTTCCGACAGAAATGTCGACAAGTTCGATTTTACGAAATTTTTTGACTCGAAAAAAAACAAGATTATTTAATAAAATTTTTAACATTTATAGGAAGGATTAAAAAATCTGAAAAAATATTCAGAAAATACTTTGGTCTTTCCTCTTTAATAACAACATAAATATTTAAACGTTAAAAATTGTTTTATCAATTTGGGGACCTTTTTTCGTCAAGGTATACCACTTTTTAGCGAAATATTGGACATACCTCTATATATATATATATATATATATATATATATATATATATATATATGGTTTGTTTACTTTTTTATGTTGCGGTGTGGCTTGATATATTTATGTTTGTTTCTGTATGTATTTGCGTATGCGTGTATATATGTGTGTGTATGTATATATATATATATGTATATATATACACATATATATATATATATATATATATACACATATATATATATATATATATATATATATATATATATATATATATATATATATATATATATATATATATGGGTATATATGTGTGTATATGTTTGTATGTACGTATGCTTTCAAAATTCAATATTTCTTGGTGGGTGTATCGGCGTGTCTTTGTCAATGTATGTGTGTGTATGTACGTGTATGTACGTGTTTTTGTCGGTGTCTGTGTGTATGGTCACTTGAGTGTACCTTTAATTGTGCATGTATGTTGTCGTTTCTTTAAGGGTTATGGAGATATTTCCTGTCTCGTCGCTTTTTTGCGTGTTTACGTGTTTATATATCTAAATACGTCTGCGTGTTTGTGTGTTATAATCTCATTGTGTAAGTATTGTCTTTTGCAAGATTTCATCTTCCCTTGCCCATGTCTTTGCTTCAAATGTATCTAAGTTGTCACGGAGTTCAGAGCAGCGTTAGATCTTAACGTTTATTCCAACTTAATTTCAATAAAAACAAAATAAATAGAAAAACATATGTATTTTTCCTCAGTTTCTTCTTCAAATAATTTTATAATTTTAAACGTAATATAGTTTAAATTTAAAATTGGTAATTTTTAATTTTTAATTTTATAATATAATTTAATATCTATTAGTTAGAATGAATTACATTTTAGTATAACCCTAACATTAAAGCATTAAATAATTATTATAACCTAAGTCAGTTGTCAAGTTTTTTGAATTCTCCTATACTTGTATTTCGATTGGTCATTCCAGCTTATGTAACAGCGTTTTCCCTAGCAAGGGATGTTAGATTGATTTGAACCTTTTAAAACCCTTTATTCTACTTTCAACACCATCACGTGAAAAGACACCAGAAGTGTTGAAACAAAATGGCTATTTTTGTAGTGATTTTATAATATATTTATGTTATAATTTACGAATAAATAATTATATTTACTCTACTCTGTATTGAGCACTCTTTTAAGAATAGTATTTGTTGGGGATTGGAATTTATTCCGTATACACGAATCCTATACTTGGGTATATATATATATATATATATATATATATATATATATATATATATATATATATATATATATATATATATATATATATTTAAATGTGTTCACCCCAAGTAAGGCATTAAAGCAACTAATACACAAGGGGTTACTGGGTGTGTAAGAATTAGAAACCGAAACATTACTAAGGAGCGAAAACAAAAGAAGAATAATCAAGATGAGAGGAGATAGCCATTGTATTGCATTTAATTTTTTTAATATTAAAGTTAGCGGAAAAGCCTGGAACCAGGAGAGAGTTCCACAAGCGAGAATTGCAAGAAAAGAAATAGTTAGCATAGAGCTTATGGTTACATCTAACCAATTCAACTGTAAATTGGTGAAAACTCGACCTCAGTCTAGTACTGAGTTCAAATTCCTAAAGTCTAGGTATTCATTAATTCTCTGCGTGTACAAACTTTGTTTGATGCCTGGATATTTTTATTCTACAAGGTGTTCCTAAAATCTGGACAAATAGGTAAAAATGCACATTTTCAAGAAATTAAATTTTTAACAACATGTTATAGATTTGGAATATTAGCAAATAACATTTTCAATAGGATTTCCATCATTTGTGATGCGAAGGCTGATGCGCTTTACAAGATTCACGTGAACTCAATGCAATAATTCCACATTGGCGTTAATTTTAGCACATTCACACTTTATGCGTTCAATCATGTGTCTTGTATTTGTGACTTTCATTGAGTACACTTTCTCCTTCAGCATACACCAGAAAAAGAAGTCATTTTTTCTTCTTTCGACAAAACTATGTTTAACCTATGGAAGTAAAAATATATAGTTAATGAGATTTTCTAAGTGACCAGAATTTAGGTATACCCTCTATATAAATTTCATACCTAGCCAGCTCGTTATACTCAGATCTCTGAATGTCTGTTACCATGTTTAGATCATAAAGTACGATATGTATCAATAATCAAGTGGAAAATCATATGTGATTCGCTTCGTATTTCAAAAACACTTCAGACGAAATAATATATATAAACATACACATACATATATATATCTGTCCGAATTTTAACTTTTTGTTAAAATGAACGTAATTTAAAGAGTAATTTAAAATGTCTAATGGAGCTGAACATTATTTTTATGTTTAGATGCATTTAAACTGATCAAATTTTATTTCAGAGAACAATAAAATTAAATTTTGTTTGATTAAAACCCTGCTAACATGGAAGCACCCAAGAATCATTTTAGGCACATAATGCTTTATGAGTTCCAGAAAGGAAACTCCGCAGCCGAAGCGGCTAGAAACATTCACTCAGTTTATGGGGAGGAATGTGTGAATGAAAGAACTTGCAGAAGATGGTTTGCAAAATTCAGAGGTGGAGATTTCACCCTTGAAGATGAAGATCGAACCGGACGTCCAGTTGAGTTTGATAAAAAGCTTCTTGAAGCAGCCCTTGAAGAAAATCCTGCTTTATCAGTTGGGGAATTGACCGTGGTTCTCAGTTCAAACCATACAACTGTTCATGGTCATCTTCAACAACTTGGAAAAATTCCTAAACTTGGAAAATGGGTGCCTCATGAATTGTCTGAACACAACCTCAAATCCCGAGTTGACATCTGCTCTTCTCTCCATTCTCGCCAACTTGTTTCACCTTTTTTGGATAGACTTGTGACTGGCGACGAAAAATGGATCTTTTATCGAAATGTTAAGCGTCGTAGACAGTGGCTTGGTAAAGTGGAAGGACCCCAGCCACAGCCGAGAAGGGAACTTCATGGGCAAAAGTTTCTTCTTTCAATCTGGTGGGATTGCCAAGGAATAATCCACTTTGAATTCTTACCACCTAATGCAACAATTAATGCTCAAATATACTGTTAGCAATAA
>OZ038493.1:107409211-107424211 GCA_964036315.1 Acanthosepion esculentum
ATATATATATATATATATATATATATATATATATATATATATATATATATATGGGATATCTATATGTATTTTTTTATATATCAAGAAGAATTTTAAGGGAAAGAAGTATGACAAAATAGAAAAAGTTTTCTCATGACACGTTTCGCCCCTTAAGACTTTATCATTCTTACAACGTTCCACCATCCTTAGCAGATCTTCTAATATTACAATATGGGATATTCAATAACAAAAGTGATGTAAATATAAACAAGTAGAAAAAGAATCTGAATTAAATGAATAGATTATATTCCCAAAAGAGTTATTTAAAAAAATCACAACGTTTCTCATTCGTAAATAAACGTAAATATCATTTGAGTCCGATGAAGTCCTCAAGGACGAAACGCGTCACACAAAAATCTTTTTCCCCTTTGTCATTCTTGTATCTTCTAAAATTGTTCTTGATATAGAAAAAAATTATATGTCGTTAGGCCATACCGTTGACATGGAAAATAGCAAAGAAATAACAAAAATATATATATAAACTTTTCCTAACGGTCAATTCATTTATAAACCGAAAAAGAAATTACTGAAATTCATCGAAGAAAAAGTCATCCCACAACGCATATTCAAAATATTAAGAACATACCATCACCTATTTCCAACCTACGCATGTGATTCTTAAATCATCTACTCAAGAACTGGGAGAAATGGAGAAACATTTTAAAAATCTATAAATGGTGAACACCAATTCCGAAAACAATCGGAAATTGCTTATTTACAACATACGATAAAACAAATAAGCGGGAACCGAATCAATAAATTACAACAAAAACTCAATAACCTCAATTTAACAAAAAAAACTCAACACCGCAAGAGGAATTATATCGGAAGGCCGGACCTAATAGAGAATCTATCGGATATAAAGCTATCCAATATCGAACTGGATGATCTTAGCTTTCCTTAAAATTTCCTACGTTGATTCATAAAGGACACCTAGTTGATACAATAATTAAAAATCATAGAAAAATCGACACAAAATTCACCAAGGACGTCATTCAAGGAATAATCACTACCACTACCAACAATGACAATCTTCTGTAACCCCCTTGCCTTGATCGATCCACTATCTTTATCCACATCCTCTCCTTTACCACTCCTATCTGCTCTTCCTCCAAACCTTCTGTAACCCCCTGCGTGCTAGTGGCCTCCAGCCTTGCTTGGGGTGATAAGCTTAAAAAAAAAAGGTTTACCAAAGAGACACTTAGGTTTGGTTTGGTTTGTTTAAGGCATAGCAACTTCAATGAGTTATATAATGCCGACAAGATTTTTATTTCTGGTAACATTTTTTTTTTCAACAATTTATAGCTGCTAATATTTTTTTCAAAAATGTGTTGCTGGCAATATTGTTTTTCAAAAATCTATTGCTGGCAATATTGTTTTTCAAAAATGTGTTGCTGGCAATATTGTTTTTCAAAAATGTGTTGCTGGTAATATTGTTTTTCAAAAATGTGTTGCTGGCAATATTGTTTTTCAAAAATCTATTACTGCTAATATTTTTTTCAAAAATGTATTGCTGGCAATATTGTTTTTCAAAAATGTATTGCTGGCAATATTGTTTTTCAAAAATGTATTGCTGGCAATATTGTTTTTCAAAAATGTATTGCTGGCAATATTGTTTTTCAAAAATGTATTGCTGGCAATATTGTTTTTCAAAAATGTGTTGCTGGCAATATTGTTTTTCAAAAATGTGTTGCTGGCAATATTGTTTTTCAAAAATCTATTGCTGGCAATATTGTTTTTCAAAAATGTGTTGCTGGCAATATTGTTTTTCAAAAATGTGTTGCTGGTAATATTGTTTTTCAAAAATGTGTTGCTGGCAATATTGTTTTTCAAAAATCTATTGCTGCTAATATTTTTTTCAAAAATGTATTGCTGGCAATATTGTTTTTCAAAAATGTGTTGCTGGCAATATTGTTTTTCAAAAATGTATTGCTGGCAATATTGTTTTTCAAAAATGCATTGCTGGCAATATTGTTTTTCAAAAATGTGTTGCTGGCAATATTGTTTTTCAAAAATGTGTTGCTGGCAATATTGTTTTTCAAAAATGTATTGGTGGCAATATTGTTTTTCAAAAATGTACTGCTGGCAATATTGTTTTTCAAAAATGTGTTGCTGGCAATATTGTTTTTCAAAAATGTGTTGCTGGCAATATTATTTTTTCAAAAATGTATTGCTGGCAATATTGTTTTTCAAAAATGTATTGCTGGCAATATTGTTTTTCAAAAATGTGTTGCTGGCAATATTGTTTTTCAAAAATGTATTGCTGGCAATATTGTTTTTCAAAAATGCATTGCTGGCAATATTGTTTTTCAAAAATGTGTTGCTGGCAATATTGTTTTTCAAAAATGTATTGCTGGCAATATTGTTTTTCAAAAATGTATTGCTGGCAATATTGTTTTTCAAAAATGCATTGCTGGCAATATTGTTTTTCAAAAATGTGTTGCTGGCAATATTGTTTTTCAAAAATGTATTGCTTGCAATATTGTTTTTCAAAAATGTGTTGCTGGCAATATTGTTTTTCAAAAATGTATTGCTGGCAATATTGTTTTTCTAAAATGTGTTGCTGGCAATATTGTTTTTCAAAAATGTATTGCTGGCAATATTGTTTTTCAAAAATGTATTGCTGGCAATATTGTTTTTCAAAAATGCATTGCTGGCAATATTGTTTTTCAAAAATGTGTTGCTGGCAATATTGTTTTTCAAAAATGTGTTGCTGGCAATATTGTTTTTCAAAAATGTATTGCTGGCAATATTGTTTTTCAAAAATGTCTTGCTGGCAATATTGTTTTTCAAAAATGTATTGCTGGCAATATTGTTTTTCAAAAATGTATTGCTTCTAATATTTTTTTCAGAAATGTATTGCTGGCAATATTGTTTTTCAAAAATGTATTGCTGGCAATATTGTTTTTCAAAAATGTATTGCTGGCAATATTGTTTTTCAAAAATGTATTGCTGGCAATATTGTTTTTCAAAAATGTATTGCTGGCAATATTGTTTTTCAAAAATTTATTGCTTGCAATATTGTTTTTCAAAAATGTGTTGCTGGCAATATTGTTTTTCAAAAATGTATTGCTGGCAATATTGTTTTTCAAAAATGTATTGCTGGCAATATTGTGTTTCAAAAATGTATTGCTGGCAATATTGTTTTTCAAAAATGTATTGCTGGCAATATTGTTTTTCAAAAATGTATTGCTGGCAATATTGTTTTTCAAAAATGCATTGCTGGCAATATTGTTTTTCAAAAATGTGTTGCTGGCAATATTGTTTTTCAAAAATGTATTGCTGGCAATATTGTTTTTCAAAAATGTATTGCTGGCAATATTGTTTTTCAAAAATGTATTGCTTGCAATATTGTTTTTCAAAAATGTGTTGCTGGCAATATTGTTTTTCAAAAATGTATTGCTGGCAATATTGTTTTTCAAAAATGTATTGCTGGCAATATTGTGTTTCAAAAATGTGTTGCTGGCAATATTGTTTTTCAAAAATGTATTGCTGGCAATATTGTTTTTTAAAAATGTGTTGCTGGCAATATTGTTTTTCAAAATTGTATTGCTGGCAATATTGTTTTTCAAAAATGTATTGCTGGCAATATTGTTTTTCAAAAATGTATTGCTGGCAATATTGTTTTTCAAAAATGTGTTGCTGGCAATATTGTTTTTCAAAAATGTGTTGCTGGCAATATTGTTTTTCAAAAATGTATTGGTGGCAATATTGTTTTTCAAAAATGTACTGCTGGCAATATTGTTTTTCAAAAATGTGTTGCTGGCAATATTGTTTTTCAAAAATGTGTTGCTGGCAATATTGTTTTTCAAAAATGTGTTGCTGGCAATATTGTTTTTCAAAAATGTGTTGGTGGCAATATTGTTTTTCAAAAATGCATTGCTGGCAATATTGTTTTTCAAAAATGTGTTGCTGGCAATATTGTTTTTCAAAAATGTATTGCTGGCAATATTGTTTTTCAAAAATGTATTGCTGGCAATATTGTTTTTCAAAAATGTATTGCTGGCAATATTGTTTTTCAAAAATGTGTTGCTGGCAATATTGTTTTTCAAAAATGTATTGCTGGCAATATTGTTTTTCAAAAATGTATTGCTGGCAATATTGTTTTTCAAAAATGTATTGCTGGCAATATTGTTTTTCAAAAATGTGTTGCTGGCAATATTGTTTTTCAAAAATGTGTTGCTGGCAATATTGTTTTTCAAAAATGTATTGGTGGCAATATTGTTTTTCAAAAATGTACTGCTGGCAATATTGTTTTTCAAAAATGTGTTGCTGGCAATATTGTTTTTCAAAAATGTGTTGCTGGCAATATTGTTTTTCAAAAATGTGTTGCTGGCAATATTGTTTTTCAAAAATGTGTTGGTGGCAATATTGTTTTTCAAAAATGCATTGCTGGCAATATTGTTTTTCAAAAATGTGTTGCTGGCAATATTGTTTTTCAAAAATGTATTGCTGGCAATATTGTTTTTCAAAAATGCATTGCTGGCAATATTGTTTTTCAAAAATGTGTTGCTGACAATATTGTTTTTCAAAAATGTGTTTCTGGCAATATTGTTTTTCAAAAATGTATTGGTGGTAATATTGTTTTTCAAAAATGTACTGCTGGCAATATTGTTTTTCAAAAATGTGTTGCTGGCAATATTGTTTTTCAAAAATGTGTTGCTGGCAATATTATTTTTTCAAAAATGTATTGCTGGCAATATTGTTTTTCAAAAATGTATTGCTGGCAATATTGTTTTTCAAAAATGTGTTGCTGGCAATATTGTTTTTCAAAAATGTATTGCTGGCAATATTGTTTTTCAAAAATGTATTGCTGGCAATATTGTTTTTCAAAAATGTGTTGCTGGCAATATTGTTTTTCAAAAATGTATTGCTGGCAATATTGTTTTTCAAAAATGTATTGCTGGCAATATTGTGTTTCAAAAATGCATTGCTGGCAATATTGTTTTTCAAAAATGTGTTGCTGGCAATATTGTTTTTCAAAAATGTATTGCTTGCAATATTGTTTTTCAAAAATGTGTTGCTGGCAATATTGTTTTTCAAAAATGTATTGCTGGCAATATTGTTTTTCAAAAATGTATTGCTGGCAATATTGTTTTTCAAAAATGTATTGCTGGCAATATTGTTTTTCAAAAATGTATTGCTGGCAATATTGTTTTTCAAAAATGCATTGCTGGCAATATTGTTTTTCAAAAATGTGTTGCTGGCAATATTGTTTTTCAAAAATGTGTTGCTGGCAATATTGTTTTTCAAAAATGTATTGCTGGCAATATTGTTTTTCAAAAATGTGTTGCTGGCAATATTGTTTTTCAAAAATGTATTGCTGGCAATATTGTTTTTCAAAAATGTATTGCTTCTAATATTTTTTTCAAAAATGTATTGCTGGCAATATTGTTTTTCAAAAATGTATTGCTGGCAATATTGTTTTTCAAAAATGTATTGCTGGCAATATTGTTTTTCAAAAATGTATTGCTGGCAATATTGTTTTTCAAAAATGTATTGCTGGCAATATTGTTTTTCAAAAATGTATTGCTTGCAATATTGTTTTTCAAAAATGTGTTGCTGGCAATATTGTTTTTCAAAAATGTATTGCTGGCAATATTGTTTTTCAAAAATGTATTGCTGGCAATATTGTGTTTCAAAAATGTATTGCTGGCAATATTGTTTTTCAAAAATGTATTGCTGGCAATATTGTTTTTCAAAAATGTATT
Organism: Acanthosepion esculentum; assembly: GCA_964036315.1. Classification (NCBI taxonomy): domain Eukaryota; kingdom Metazoa; phylum Mollusca; class Cephalopoda; order Sepiida; family Sepiidae; genus Acanthosepion; species Acanthosepion esculentum. Next base: position 107,414,962 of record OZ038493.1, read on the forward strand.
GCTGGCAATATTGTTTTTCAAAAATGCATTGCTGGCAATATTGTTTTTCAAAAATGTGTTGCTGGCAATATTGTTTTTCAAAAATGTATTGCTTGCAATATTGTTTTTCAAAAATGTGTTGTTGGCAATATTGTTTTTCAAAAATGCATTGCTGGCAATATTGTTTTTCAAAAATGTGTTGCTGGCAATATTGTTTTTCAAAAATGTATTGCTGGCAATATTGTTTTTCAAAAATGTATTGCTGGCAATATTGTTTTTCAAAAATGCATTGCTGGCAATATTGTTTTTCAAAAATGTGTTGCTGGCAATATTGTTTTTCAAAAATGTGTTGCTGGCAATATTGTTTTTCAAAAATGTATTGGTGGCAATATTGTTTTTCAAAAATGTACTGCTGGCAATATTGTTTTTCAAAAATGTGTTGCTGGCAATATTTTTTTCAAAAATGTGTTGCTGGCAATATTGTTTTTCAAAAATGTATTGCTGGCAATATTGTTTTTCAAAAATGTATTGCTGGCAATATTGTTTTTCAAAAATGTGTTGCTGGCAATATTGTTTTTCAAAAATGTATTGCTGGCAATATTGTTTTTCAAAAATGTATTGCTTCTAATATTTTTTTCAAAAATGTATTGCTGGCAATATTGTTTTTCAAAAATGTATTGCTGGCAATATTGTTTTTCAAAAATGTATTGCTGGCAATATTGTTTTTCAAAAATGTATTGCTGGCAATATTGTTTTTCAAAAATGTATTGCTTGCAATATTGTTTTTCAAAAATGTGTTGCTGGCAATATTGTTTTTCAAAAATGTATTGCTGGCAATATTGTTTTTCAAAAATGTATTGCTGGCAATATTGTGTTTCAAAAATGTGTTGCTGGCAATATTGTTTTTCAAAAATGTATTGCTGGCAATATTGTTTTTTAAAAATGTGTTGCTGGCAATATTGTTTTTCAAAATTGTATTGCTGGCAATATTGTTTTTCAAAAATGCATTGCTGGCAATATTGTTTTTCAAAAATGTGTTGCTGGCAATATTGTTTTTCAATAATGTGTTGCTGGCAATATTGTTTTTCAAAAATGTATTGCTGCTAATATTTTTTTCAAAAATTCATTGCTGGCAATATTGTTTTTCAAAAATGTGTTGCTGGCAATATTGTTTTTCAAAAATGTGTTGCTGGCAATATTGTTTTTCAAAAATGCATTGCTGGCAATATTGTTTTTCAAAAATGTGTTGCTGGCAATATTGTTTTTCAAAAATGTATTGCTGGCAATATTGTTTTTCAAAAGTGTGTTGCTGGCAATATTGTTTTTCAAAAATGTATTGCTGGCAATATTGTTTTTCAAAAATGTATTGCTGGCAATATTGTTTTTCAAAAATGCATTGCTGGCAATATTGTTTTTCAAAAATGTGTTGCTGGCAATATTGTTTTTCAAAAATGTGTTGGTGGCAATATTGTTTTTCAAAAATGTATTGGTGGCAATATTGTTTTTCAAAAATGTACTGCTGGCAATATTGTTTTTCAAAAATGTGTTGCTGGCAATATTGTTTTTCAAAAATGTGTTGCTGGCAATATTGTTTTTCAAAAATGTATTGCTGGCAATATTGTTTTTCAAAAATGTATTGCTGGCAATATTGTTTTTCAAAAATGTATTGCTGGCAATATTGTTTTTCAAAAATGCATTGCTGGCAATATTGTTTTTCAAAAATGTGTTGCTGGCAATATTGTTTTTCAAAAATGTGTTGCTGGCAATATTGTTTTTCAAAAATGTATTGGTGGCAATATTGTTTTTCAAAAATGTACTGCTGGCAATATTGTTTTTCAAAAATGTATTGCTGGCAATATTGTTTTTCAAAAATGTATTGCTGGCAATATTGTTTTTCAAAAATGTGTTGCTGGCAATATTGTTTTTCAAAAATGTATTGCTGGCAATATTGTTTTTCAAAAATGTATTGCTTCTAATATTTTTTTCAAAAATGTATTGCTGGCAATATTGTTTTTCAAAAATGTATTGCTGGCAATATTGTTTTTCAAAAATGTATTGCTGGCAATATTGTTTTTCAAAAATGTATTGCTGGCAATATTGTTTTTCAAAAATGTGTTGCTGGCAATATTGTTTTTCAAAAATGTATTGCTTGCAATATTGTTTTTCAAAAATGTGTTGCTGGCAATATTGTTTTTCAAAAATGTATTGCTGGCAATATTGTTTTTCAAAAATGTATTGCTGGCAATATTGTGTTTCAAAAATGTGTTGCTGGCAATATTGTTTTTCAAAAATGTATTGCTGGCAATATTGTTTTTCAAAAATGTATTGCTGGCAATATTGTTTTTTAAAAATGTGTTGCTGGCAATATTGTTTTTCAAAATTGTATTGCTGGCAATATTGTTTTTCAAAAATGCGTTGCTGGCAATATTGTTTTTCAAAAATGTGTTGCTGGTAATATTGTTTTTCAAAAATGTGTTGCTGGCAATATTGTTTTTCAAAAATGTGTTGCTGGCAATATTGTTTTTCAATAATGTGTTGCTGGCAATATTGTTTTTCAAAAATGTATTGCTGCTAATATTTTTTTCAAAAATTCATTGCTGGCAATATTGTTTTTCAAAAATGTGTTGCTGGCAATATTGTTTTTCAAAAATGTGTTGCTGGTAATATTGTTTTTCAAAAATGTGTTGCTGGCAATATTGTTTTTCAAAAATGTATTGCTGCTAATATTTTTTTCAAAAATTTATTGCTGGCAATATTGTTTTTCAAAAATGTATTGCTGGCAATATTGTTTTTCAAAAATGTGTTGCTGGCAATATTGTTTTTCAAAAATGTATTGCTGGCAATATTGTTTTTCAAAAATGTATTGCTGGCAATATTGTTTTTCAAAAATGTATTGCTTGCAATATTGTTTTTCAAAAATGTGTTGCTGGCAATATTGTTTTTCAAAAATGTATTGCTGACAATATTGTTTTTCAAAAATGTGTTGCTGGCAATATTGTTTTTTAAAAATGTATTGCTGGCAATATTGTTTTTCAAAAATGTATTGCTGGTAATATTGTTTTTCAAAAATGTGTTGCTGGCAATATTGTTTTTCAAAAATGTATTGCTGGCAATATTGTTTTTCAAAAATGTATTGCTGGTAATTTTGTTTTTCAAAAATGTGTTGCTGGCAATATTGTTTTTCAAAAATGTGTTTCTGGTAATAGTTTTCGATCAAAAATATATTACTGCTAAAATTTATTGATGGTAATATTTTTTTTAAATGTATTGCTGCTAATATTTTTTTTCTGAAAATGTCTTGCTAGTAATTTTTTTTTTCCTTCAAAAATGTCTTGCCGGGAATTTTTTTTTTCAAAAATGTATTGCTGCTCACATTTTTTTTCTAAAAATGGATTCTTGGTAATATTTTTTAAAATGTATTCCTGGTAATATCGTTTTTACAAAAAATTATTACTGGTAATTTTTTTTCAAAAATATATTGCTGGCATTAAAACCTATTTTTACAATTTCATCGTACTCTGGCCCAAGTTTGGAGGTTAACTATCCGCCCATAGCTAGGACCCGTACTGGAGCTATCACTGCGAATCAGCGTGGACCTAGAAATACCAGCAATTAAGAGGTGGTTCCATGCTCCTGCAAACCTCCTGATCAGAGGCCTTGCTGTTGGATGTAGTTTATCATCTTACCCTGGACATGGATGTAGTTTATCGCCATAGCAACGACGGCAGAGGAACATAGCAAAAATAAAGACATCCACATTACCTCCGCAGACATGGGAGATGGGATTGTTATATGAACACATACAAAGATAAATTTAATTTACCACACAACTGTACAGACTCATGGAAAATAAATGAACAGAAAATAATTACGGAAGGCGATCAGGAAACTAATTAAAAATGTAAACAAATCATATTATAGAATAATAGAATATCACCCTAGAGTACCAAAGTTTATGACGTCCTGGGTATGACGTTAAACTGCATCCGAGTCCTGGGTAAGACGATAAACTACATCCAACAGCAAGGCTTCTGATCAGGAGGTTTTGAGGAGCGTGGAACAACCTCTTAATTGCTGATGTTCCCAGGTTCACCCTGACCGGGGGTGGTAGCACCTGTTAGGGTCCCAGCTATGGGAAAATAGTGAAATCCCAAGGTGTGTCCGCGTCCTGGGTATGACGATAAAGTACATCCGCGTCCTGGGTATGACGATAAACTACATCCAACCAAAAGGCCGTCGATCCGATCAATCGGCTGGTCATGTCATGCCCCATCACATCTAACCCATCCCAAAACAACTACAACTTACAATTAACTTTCCCTCCCCAAACCCTACACTAAATATACTAACACCTTACCCCTAAAATGTGTTGGGAAACGATGATGTTGCCAGCTATACGTTTTTGAAACAATGATGTTGCCAGCTATACGTTTTTGAAACAACGATGTTGCCAGCTATACGTTTTTGAAACAACGATGTTGCTAGCTATACGTTTTTGAAACAATGATGTTACCAGATATACGTTTTTGAAACAATGATGTTGCCAGGGATACATTTTTTGAAACAATGATGTTGCCAGCTATACGTTTTTGAAACAATGATGTTGCTAGCTATACGTTTTTGAAACAATGATGTTACCAGATATACGTTTTTGAAACAATGATGTTGCCAGGGATACATTTTTTGAAACAATGATGTTGCCAGCTATACGTTTTTGAAACAATGATGTTGCTAGCTATACGTTTTTGAAACAATGATGTTACCAGATATACGTTTTTGAAACAATGATGTTGCCAGGGATACATTTTTTGAAACAATGATGTTGCCAGCTATACGTTTTTGAAACAACGATGTTGCTAGCTATACGTTTTTGAAACAATGATGTTACCAGATATACGTTTTTGAAACAATGATGTTGCCAGGGATACATTTTTTGAAACAATGATGTTGCCAGCTATACGTTTTTGAAACAACGATGTTGCTAGCTATACGTTTTTGAAACAATGATGTTACCAGATATACGTTTTTGAAACAATGATGTTGCCAGGGATACATTTTTTGAAACAATGATGTTGCCAGCTATACGTTTTTGAAACAATGATGTTGCTAGCTATACGTTTTTGAAACAATGATGTTACCAGATATACGTTTTTGAAACAATGATGTTGCCAGGGATACATTTTTTGAAACAATGATGTTGCCAGCTATACGTTTTTGAAACAACGATGTTGCTAGCTATACGTTTTTGAAACAATGATGTTACCAGATATACGTTTTTGAAACAATGATGTTGCCAGGGATACATTTTTTGAAACAATGATGTTGCCAGCTATACGTTTTTGAAACAATGATGTTGCTAGCTATACGTTTTTGAAACAATGATGTTACCAGATATACGTTTTTGAAACAATGATGTTGCCAGGGATACATTTTTTGAAACAATGATGTTGCCAGCTATACGTTTTTGAAACAACGATGTTGCTAGCTATACGTTTTTGAAACAATGATGTTACCAGATATACGTTTTTGAAACAATGATGTTGCCAGGGATACATTTTTTGAAACAATGATGTTGCCAGCTATACGTTTTTGAAACAATGATGTTGCTAGCTATACGTTTTTGAAACAATGATGTTACCAGATATACGTTTTTGAAACAATGATGTTGCCAGGGATACATTTTTTGAAACAATGATGTTGCCAGCTATACGTTTTTGAAACAACGATGTTGCTAGCTATACGTTTTTGAAACAATGATGTTACCAGATATACGTTTTTGAAACAATGATGTTGCCAGGGATACATTTTTTGAAACAATGATGTTGCCAGCTATACGTTTTTGATATATTTAGTAAATACTGGATCTGGCATTAAATAACCCATAGTGGTTGCTATGCCATAAAACCCCAAACAAACAAACAAACAAAGTTTATGATTTCCCCAAAATCCACAAAGCAAGCCTCCTAATGTTCCCCATTATTGCAAGTGCTCCCCACAAACTGGCGAAAGCCATGACAAACATTTTAACCCTTTTCCTGGCGGCAAGCAGCGCATCACATATGAAATATTCACTTAACAATGATGAAAAAAAAAACTAATAATGAAATATGAGTGACAAATTCATAGCCAGTACCTTTCCCTTTACACCAACGTCCCGGTTAATTAATACTTAAATAATTTTTAAAAATCATCTCAGTCAATAAAAATAAAGCTCTTCCTACTAATAGCTAAAATAATAAGACTCTGCCAATAAATGCTAATTCACATTTAACAATGATTTTTATAAACAAAAATTCAGATTACCTATGAGATCGCCCCTAAGTGAAGTGATGGCATATATTTTCTTAGAATTTATTGAATCTGTTCTTTTCCTAATTATTTTACCTTAACAATCAGCATAATTCCGATATATTGATGATTTTATATTAATATATCCCCATGGCATTTACCTGATCTTGTAGATAAACTAAACAATAGAATTTACGTATGAAATGGGAATAAAAAAATACTTTACCTTTCCTAGATATCATGCTACACCACGTTAACAATATCTTAAATCTTAAGGCCCACCGAAAATCAACTAATAAAATGATCTCATAAATTTCTATTCTCATCATAAAACCAAAAATCCGAAATAATCATGGGATTCCATTTAAGAGCATTCAGAATTTGCAGCCCTCGATCTGTTTTTTAATCGTTTCACACCAAGCAAGGCGTCAATACTCCTAGAACGCAGGGGAGTTACAGGAAGTGAAAGTGAAAGAGAATGAGAAGATTGAGAATGGGGAGGATAGAGGAAACGACAGAAAATGTACAGGGTTCAAGAAGATATATGATGGCGATTGAAGTTGCACTTAAATATTTGACGATTGTAATCAGAGAAACAAGAAATTGTGAAGGGAATCCCACAATTGGGAAGTGCGAGAAAAAAACTGTTAGGTTAGAAATGGCGGTTGCATCTAGCTCGTTCAACAGTAAAACGGTGTGAGATCTAGTAGCCAATCTAGTAGCACGCTGAAATAAATGGAGAAATACATCAAAAATACTTTGAAGTTCTTCCAACTATTTCATATTCAATGCGAAACAAAAGACACATAAAATATTTCAAAATAGAAAATCAGTCCTTCTTGACAAGGTCATCGAATCAGATTTTATTGTTCTGCTCAACAACTCTATCAAGACTACAAATGAAGAGAATTTATCTGAACTCAACATAAAATTCGTCACAATTACGTCTAAAACAGTAAAAGACTTAATTAATACAAAATAAAATAATAAACTACAACTTGAACAAGGCGTTTACTCTATTACCTGTAATAATTACTACAAGGAATAAATCGGGGAAACATCAAGGAATTTAAATAAGATATTATATAAACGCAAAAGTGATCTTTTACAAAAGAGCACATTAAATTCATTAGTTGCTCACCGTAATGCGGCTGAGCACAATTTCGGTTTGAATAGTGCTACTCTAATGAAAAAAAAGAAAACAATTTACTTAGACAAAAAGGTTTAGAAAGTGCTTTAATCACTAGATTATCTACAAGAAATTTGAGTTCAGGTTCTTACAAAGATTCACCATTCTTGGAATATTTTCTACTATTACAATGTGGGATATTTAATAACAAAAGTGATAGAAACATAAGAAAGAAAAGAATTTAAATGTTACATATTAAAAATATGTAACTAATCACATATTAAATAAATATATATTATTTTAAATTTACGATTCCCAGTGTGTTTCACGTTCGTACGCATGTGTAGTCGTATCAACGTAAACATAAAGTTAGTTCGATGAAATTCTTAAGGACGAGCCACATGAAGGTTTTCCCATATTGTCATACTTCTTTACCCTAATATATATATATATATATATATATATATATATATATATATATATATATGATAGGATAAATAACAAGTAGGAAACCGATCTTAATCTAATATTTTTCACTTTATCAAAGGCTCGTCAGAGATCAAGATAGAAATGAGACAAAAATGATAAAAAGCAAAGAGACGCATATTAATGATATGTTGTGTTTGATTATTTCTTATTGGTTAAATATGTGTCACGTGTAATGAAGTAACAGATAATATTCAAATCTGTGTGAGAAACATTCTGGACGCTAATGTGTGTAAAAGTTAATGTAGTAGGTTGTTCGATAGTTGTTCTGTAGTTGAGTTGTCATGGATACGAGTCGGTGGTCTTGAGTCGCCCTGCACACCCTTCCATACAACTACAAAATAGAGACAGAATATTTGGAAAACTTGTTATCACATGGTCCCTAATGAATAACTCCAAATGTGCACATAAGAATTTATGTAAGATTAACGCTAAAGTTTCCAGCAGTTTTTAACAAAATCCTATATTGATTCAAAGTGTCATTATTCAACGGTCGAAATTATATTCTCTGGCTTTATATGATTCATAAAACTTCAGTTAACTTGTATATTCCATTATAGATAATTATTCTAGTTTTAATTTGATAAATTCTCCGAGGATTTCTTTCAAATTTACTAAAACTGTTGACCAACGAAAGAATATTGTACGAAATAATCTGTAGAGGACAATTCTGGAAAATAAACCGCATCAGAAAGAATCCCCAGTCCCACTTTCCCAATCATTTACTGTGTCAAATTTACGACAGGAGAACGTGCGTGACCATTCAATAAATTTACCGATCGATTAAGAAAGATATTTTTCTTTTGAAAGTATCATTCAAACGAATCTTTTATTCAACAAGGCATTGTACAGGAAAAGTTTGTGCAGTTCCCAGTGAATTGTAATAAAAATTTCACTTGAATGATATTAAGTACAGAGAAGAGCATTTACCTCCAGTAGTTTCTGTTATTGTTGATATGGTGAAAGCTGACTTTAATCTGGCCACATCTTATTTTAAGATCTCATTAATAAAAATATTTTTTATTAAGGAATATTCTGTTATTGAAGAACAAAACAAATATTGTCAGTGCCATCAACATTTTTTTTTGTTATATTGAACTAGATAAAGTACTGAATAGTTCCAAGCATTAAAAGCGATATACTATAGTTGATTGTATGAAGTGCTAATGCCAAACACACTTTTCTGATTTCCGTAACAGTGCTGGTAACTTTTGAATCAACTTAATAGAACTTGTAGACCTGTTTTGCTTTGTCTTTTGTTGTTAATGTTTTTCCGCTTTTACAGGCGATACTTTGAACTTCAAGTCCAGTGTATTCGTGGTTATTTCAAGAATAATGACAGAGATCTGAACATTGTTCATATTACTA
>OZ038493.1:107429211-107481711 GCA_964036315.1 Acanthosepion esculentum
CATATACACTGCGTGCCAAATTATTATCGAGATAAATTTTTTTCTAATATTTCAAAAACCGTCCAATCAATTCACACAAAATTTTAACACAACGTTGGCCACACTGACCTGCGCAATCACTGAAATGTAAACAAACTGGCGCCATATTTGTTATCAGCACGTTGATTTGAGCATGCCAAATTATTAGAAAAGTGTAAGCATTTAGTGAAAAGATTGGCCGTAAAAGCAGTTTAAGTGATGCTGAAAAGAAAACTATCACCTCAGAACTCTCAAAAGGTAAATCTACCCTAGAAATTTCTAAAATGATAGGGATGTGTCATCAAACAGGGAAAAAGTTCAACGCCGACCCTACACAAGTACGCAAAAGGGCAGATAAAGGCAAGCCGAGGGTTATTTCACGTCATCTCATGTCACGACTTAAACGAGAGGCCACAAAGACCAGTCAAGAGCTTTTCAGTCGCATTGGGTATCCTACTGTGTCTAAAAGTACTCGGTGTCGGTATCTGAGGGAAATAGCAACAACAGTCAAACCTGTATCGAAGCCTCCGTTGATGAGAAATCACATTCAAAATCGATTGAAATGGGGCGAGGACAATATGAAGATTGACTTCTCTAAAGTTTTGTTTACAGACGAAACTCTAGCAACACTTGATGGGCCAGATAGATGGTGCAAAGGCTGGGTAATGAACGGACAGAGTCGCCATCAGCGTTTGAGACGCCAACAAGGCGGTGGAGGCATAATGATCTGGGGTGGTATTATTGGAAAAACATTAGTGGGCCCATGGAGAGTACCAGATGGCGTCAAAATGACTGCTGATGCATACATAGCGTTTATGAAGGAGCATCTTGAACCGTGGATGAAAAGGCAAAGAGTTGCCTTCAGAAGGGCCATTGTTTTTATGCAAGATAATGCTCCCTCACATGCTGCTCACAAGACTACTGAACATTTGAAACAGTTAGGCTTCGATGGACCTCGAAAAATGAAGTGATCAGCAAATTGTCCGGATTTGAACCCAATCGAAAACCTTTGGAGCATCATGAAGTGAAGACTGTACGCCAACAGGCGACAGTTCAGTAGGAACTCTGAGTTGTGGGAAGCAATTCTTGACATATCTCGCGGCATTACAGCAGATGACATCCTACAATTAACAAATTCTATGGACCGTCGACTTCTTCAAGTAATTTCAAAACAGGAAAAGCACATTCCCTATTAATTTGTTTAAAACTGTGCCTTTGTTTGTATCAGTTATTATTTGTTTGATTATCTTATTTATTAGATTCTTTTAATCATAAACACTCAATTGCAGCATTAACAAACGTTTTGTTTGCTCAATTCTGGGATTTTACTAAAGCTTTCTAATAATTTGGCACGCTCAAATCACCGTGCTGATAACATATATGGCGCCAGTTTGTTTACATTGCGCAGATCAGTACGAAAATTCCAGTGATTGCGCTGGTCAGTGTTGCCAACATTGTGTGAAATTTTTGTGTGAATTGATAGGACGGTTTTTGAAATATTGGAAAAAGTTATCTCGATAATAATTTGGCACGCAGTGTATTTATATGACAAATAGAAATGTTTAGTATATAATGTTTTAATTGAAATATTTACACATTATTTGGATCTATATTTTATTATGTAATTCAGGTGTTCGTCATCAAATTCTAAATACATACACGTTATTACAATTACCGTTATTTTTTTAAAATTTCGGTTAAATAAAAATAAGAATCAAATAACCTCAAAAGAGAAACAGGATATTGCAAACTAATTGAATGATGGAAATTTTGAACAGGAAGCACAGAGCTATGAAAAAATATTAAAATTATTGGCAAGATAAGAACGATAAAAAAGACTAGAATATAACAAAATAATTTGAGAAAATTAATAAGGTAATAAACAGGAAATGTGAATTCGTAAACAAGAAAATCCTTGAAGTTATTGTTGGGAATGTAAAACAAAGAAAAGATGCATAATGCTAAACACATGAAAGGAGCCAAACTATCATCTTTAAGTAAATTAATATCACAAACAATTGGAGAAAGAAGTACAGGGTGGTCTGAAAGTCTTGTCACTGCTACCAAAAATTAAATAGAACCATAGAACAAGTAATACAGTAATGCAAAGCACATGTACTGAATTCAGTTTATTTACTTTCATTGACGCTGTCAAAGAGTAGGAGCTCGTGTTAGCCATCTGAAACAGAAAATTATGTAGGGATGACAAGACTTTCGGATCACCCTGTATATCAAAATTGATTTCTCAGTGAAGATTATATTGAATGCATCTTACCGCTGGGATAGAAGTTGGGTCCTTCATGTAAGTAAACAAACAAAATTACTATGAAAACACCTGGGAGATAGAGTTTTGTACATAAACTTATCGCTCCCTTCAGAATTATTGTAAACCCATACAAACATGAATAGTAAAATAAAAATGGTGCCTTGTGTTAATCCGCATTGTGGCCTATATATTTCGGACTAGCAGCATGGCCCGGTGTTGCCCGTGCTTGATTCAAAAATCGTACGACTCATACAGCAATCGCTATCACTTGACTTAAAATATTTTTGCCCTTCCTTGCCTTTAAAGCAGTGCCCTTTGCCGTGCTGATGTTGCTACATGCCTTACTTCTTGCCTATTTGACACTGCGTATTTTTCTAAGCTCTATACTAAACATTAAATCTGTTACGAAAAAAGAACTAAACAAAATGAACACAAAACGATCAGTTTTAAAAAAGGACTCGTAACTGGAAAATCCGAATGAAAAAAGAATGTTAACAACAAATATCTTTTCACACCCAACACAGTTCTGCGGAATCAGAATCAACGTTGAGTTTAAGGAAGCGACTGAGCCAATTGGAGTAAAGTGCCATGCATATTTAAATTTTTCCCACTTGTGATGAATGCAGCTATCGATTTCTTTTGCATGCTAGCATGCTAGTTAACATTCATGTCAGTCAGCTGTTGGCTCTCACGCTGGCCAATAGAATCTTCCTGCCTATTCGTGGCAGCCAGCGATAGGCTCTCACTCTGGCCAGTAGAAAATGGCCGCAAACTACATGAAAACTTCCGTAGAAGCATGAAAAATCGATTATTTCCACTATCGATGGGAGTTGGGAAATGCAACGTCGGTCTTGGCCTTTTCAATAACTTGAAGCATGTGCATGTAAATTTTGGTGCAAATCCGTCGAAAATTGCGGCCGTGCATTCGTTACACACACACACACATATTCTGCCTTTTATAGATAGGGATTCTTTTAAAAGCAAACATTTATATTAGAGGAATCTCACGCGATGTATTGTTTATATACGCTAAAACATACTACAAATACTTTACCAAAATCGTTTGGTTAATACTAATTTTACTGTGAAAATATTGGTTTTCATAAAACCTAATTACATGCTATATATATGTGTATGCCTTTATGTGTGTGCCTGTGTGTATGTTTGTGTGTCGTTAAATGTGTAGAAACACATTACTATCATTATATAGTTGTGACTACCGAGTTATCTTGTATGTCTCATGCTTGAAACTTAAAAAGAAACAGTTCTCACGACACCCGGGGATGATGCTCTTTTAATACTCCCGCTCAGGAACAAATATGTATTATTATTAGTATTATTATTATTATTATTATTATTATTATTATTATTATTATTATTATTATTATTATTATTATCAGTAGTAGTAGTAGTAGTAGTAGTAGTAGTTTATGGGCACGTGACCGAGTTCATAATGGTCGACTTCTCAGGAAGACAACTTCCTGATATTATCGGACTGAATCGATGTCACTCCCAGCATACGACGCATTTGGAAAGTGCATGAAAACAATACCACGGGTTCACCCAAGATTTGTGAGTGAAATTAGGCAGTCGGAACCCTTGGGAGCTGTTGATCGTTGTGCTAGCATGAAGTCACAAGTCATCGTGGCCGAGTGCTTGAGCGTGCTGGTCTCGTTTCAATTTTTATTTTCTCACCCATATTATTATATGTAACACAACACTGTGATTAGACATACTCTCCGACCGCTCAAGCAAAAAGCGTAATCAGGCAAATGAAGCAACTTCCGAGAAGTCTTGTATTCCCTGCTCTCCATATTTAGAAAGCAACTCGCTTCCTATCACCAAACATCCATTCCGGCCAAGGAAATCGCCAAAGGTTTCAAACTAAAATTTCAATAAATAGCCGTAACAATCTTCATCTGAATTATTTCAAGAACCAATCTTACATATTTATGTGTGCATAAAATTTCACACACACACACAGAGAGAGAGAGAGAGAGAGAGAGAGAGAGAGAGAGAGAGGTGTATGAATGTATATAGACTGAAATAAAATAAGGCTGAAAACCCTTAACGACGATGCTGATTTTGACCAATTTTGACATATGTTCATGCTAAGAGGTAATAGATATTCTAATAAAATTTTCAGTTTTCAGCCACTTTTGATATTGAAACACTCATATCAGTACAGCTTAGACAGTGAAACATGCTGCTGCGTTGTGTCTGTATTTGATGGAATCCCCCCCCACACACACACATATATATATATAATGTGAGTGTATATATATATATATAATCTAATGAAGAGGTCATTTTGTAATTGTCCATATTGAAACTTACGTTGTTGCATGTAGAGAGCGGTGAATGTATTTTACATGGAACGTTATTCGTGCAACTAAAAAAAAGAAGGGTTTAAAAAAATAAAGGTGCCAGAACAAATCACGTTTCGATTCAAGTACAATTCAATTATTACATTTTACATATCCAGCTGACATTTATATAGGGGGAAATTTTTCATGAATCAATGAAGGAACACACACACACACACACACACAAATATATATATATATATATATATATATATATATATATATATATATATGTATGAGAGGCTTGAGTTTGCGTTTGCGTGTATGTTGATGAATGTCTGTGTATATCAAGTTTGAAATAATCTGCGATAATCGAAATTTTCATGTATCGCTTAATTTAGCCTTTCAAATTCCATTGTTCTTCGGTCTGCTAGTCAACTTACGTGTTATTTTGCCTAACTTTCCGTTTTTCTCTCTTGAATAATTTCTTTCTATGTATAGTAACTTCACATCTATAGACTCCGTTCTGTAGGTTTATTGTAAAATATCTATCTAGACGAAAATATGTGCCAAAAAACTCACAATTCTTCATGATGAGCTCTAATGCTGAATATAAAGTGATTCAAGTAATTAATGGATTTGAATTCTAGATTATATATATATATATAAATATATGTGTGTGTGTGTGTGTGTGCGCGCGCGCGCGTGCGTGTGTGGGGGGCAATTTAATTTTCAAATGAGCACAACAATTTTGCCATTGAAAAAGAAGAACACAACAATTCTGATGACGACATTGTGCAAATGTCTAAAATACTCAGAATAAAATGAATATGCATCAACATGGTAATTTTCTTTCTTCCTTTAATAAAGATACTAAGAAACTTGTCCATAATTACGAGAAGATCCTATTAAAAATAAGTAGACAAAACTTGTCTAAATCGTATATATATATATATATATATATATATATATATATATATATATATATATATATAAGACAAAAGTCCATTTTCTCCATCAAGACATTCATTTCTGCAGTACACTGCTACCAGCAAGCAAAAAATTATTTTTCACCTGATGATGGCCATGTTGGCCGAAACTAGTCGAGGAATCTAAATGAAATAATAATAAAAACGAAGGAATATTAATATACAACCCAGTATGTCTGAAGATTTTTATTTTTTAATATTATTTTTTTATATTTCTTATTGTTCAGTATATATATATATATATATATATATATATATATATATATATATATATATATATAGAGAGAGAGAGAGAGAGAGAGAGAGAGAGAGAGAGATAGATAGATAGATAGATAGATAGATAGATAGATAAAATAACTGAAAAAAAAATTGGGTGTTTTTTTTATGAAAGTATTTATTTCTGTGTTTTTATATATATTTAATATTTCAGATCACCTCGGTCCTTCCTCAGAAATCAAATGAGATACTGTGTTTGTGTGTTTGTTTACAGCGTTTGTCGAGTTTTTTCAGTTATTTTATCCATATATTATATACATATCAAGAAAGTATACGTGGCCTCTCATCATGCTATATATATATATATATATATATATATATATATATATATATATATATATATATTGTGTGTATTTAGGCAGCATTTTTTCATTAATACATGTCTCATTAAATAATATAGATAAGCGTTGTCTATATATTTTATGCAAGTTTTTTTCATATAGTCTGATAATCTTAATAACATTATCATTAAATAATGAAAGAAAATCACAATATTGATACATACTTTTTTTTATTTAATCCGATCTGAGCTTTCGGCTTACATAAGCCATTATCAAAGATGACAATTACACAATATATTTATGCAATACACGAACAAGAAATTGATGATAGTATTATTTGTTTACATGGATGATATCCAGGCAACGATAAACACGTGCATATAAAACGCTGAAAACGAAAATCGCACGACAGCTCATGACGTCACACATGACCACGCGAGAGTGAATCCGATGAGTATTGAGTATGGAAAGCCGTTGGTATGAACCAATGACTTCTGTTACTAATTATAGGCATTTAAGGATATTTTTGGAGATTTCATAGTTTATTTTGTTCAGGTTAGGTTTCAACTGTTTTATGTATATAGCTTCAAGAATTTTTAGTTTTTGTTTATTGTTTTCATGTTTAAGTATAATTGTGTTTTCGACCAGGATTTTCCGGAATTGTGTATGCGGCCAGGCATGTTGTTTTAAATGTCTAAAAATGTTAGAGTTATCATTCAAATGTAGTGTCAAGCGTCGTGAAAGCGAGTTTGTGGTGTGACCAACATAGATATTATTTAGTTCGTTGGAGATACAATCTCCCAAAGGGCACCTGAATTTGTAAACTATGTTGGTTTTTTTCAAATCGCTAACCGGGGGAGAAGAATCATTTCGAATAATTGAGTTGGATATTTTAGATTTAGTGTAGTATATAATTAACTTAATTCTTTTGCTAGGATCTGTTGTGGATATGTTAGTATTTACTAATTTTTTTAGTATATTTTCATCTTGTTTATAATTAGTATGCATTTGATTACGATATAGGAGATTAATATGTTTGAGATTAGTAGAAGCAGTATTATGTACTATTTGCTTAGTATTGAGATTTCTAAGAAAGATTTCTAACTACAAGAGCGAATGCCCATATTACTACAAAATAGCAATTATAAAAAATCTAATACACCGTGCAGAAACTAATTCATCCACAAAACAGATTTTTTACAGTGAACTAAAGAATATAAAACAAACACTTGTTAATAATAGTTTTCCAAACTATATAATTGATGAACAAATAAGATGCTTTCTTAGAAATCTCAATACTAAGCAAATAGTACATAATACTGCTTCTACTAATCTCAAACATATTAATCTCCTATATCGTAATCAAATGCATACTAATTATAAACAAGATGAAAATATACTAAAAAAATTAGTAAATACTAACATATCCACAACAGATCCTAGCAAAAGAATTAAGTTAATTATATACTACACTAAATCTAAAATATCCAACTCAATTATTCGAAATGATTCTTCTCCCCCGGTTAGCGATTTGAAAAAAACCAACATAGTTTACAAATTCAGGTGCCCTTTGGGAGATTGTATCTCCAACGAACTAAATAATATCTATGTTGGTCACACCACAAACTCGCTTTCACGACGCTTGACACTACATTTGAATGATAACTCTAACATTTTTAGACATTTAAAACAACATGCCTGGCCGCATACACAATTCCGGAAAATCCTGGTCGAAAACACAATTATACTTAAACATGAAAACAATAAACAAAAACTAAAAATTCTTGAAGCTATATACATAAAACAGTTGAAACCTAACCTGAACAAAATAAACTATGAAATCTCCAAAAATATCCTTAAATGCCTATAATTAGTAACAGAAGTCATTGGTTCATACCAACGGCTTTCCATACTCAATACTCATCGGATTCACTCTCGCGTGGTCATGTGTGACGTCATGAGCTGTCGTGCGATTTTCGTTTTCAGCGGTTTATATGCACGTGTTTATCGTTGCCTGGATATCATCCATGTAAACAAATAATACTATCATCAATTTCTTGTTCGTGTATTGCATAAATATATTGTGTAATTGTCATCTTTGATAATGGCTTATGTAAGCCGAAAGCTCAGATCGGATTAAATAAAAAAAAGTATGTATCAATATTGTGATTTTCTTTCATTATTTAATGATAATGTTATTAAGATTATCAGACTATATGAAAAAAACTTGCATAAAATATATAGACAACGCTTATCTATATTATTTAATGAGACATGTATTAATATATATATATATATACAGTGTTCGGACCATTGTCCTCATCTTTGTTGTTATATTCACGATGCTTCGGCCATTGTACGCTCCGACGTTCTTCAGGTGAATAAAAGCGTTAGTTGACGTAATCCAGTGACTTGGCCCAAAGAGTTGGAAGTTCATAACTGACCATAGCAAGGGGTGAGCAAAAACTTGCAACGTTGAGTTACTAAATAAAATAACTGAGACTGAGATGTCCGGAAGAGGTATGGCACGTGGAACTAAAAAATGTCTACCACGGTGGACGAAATAATGGGTTCGGTTTGATATTCCAACCATCTGGAATCAGATGAAAGATGATGACATCAAACCGGACAATATAAATAAAGTAAATAGTTACGATACCGCATCTCAGAAATATAGGCAGATAGAAATTCCTTGCTTGACTGCAATCACCTGCAACAATGGTGTCAAAACATTTTGGAGATAAGTAAAAGGAATTTTCAATGCGAAGCGAAATCACTAATTCTGGAATTCAAGTCTTCCCCAACCCTTAGCCCCTTTTCATTCAAAAGTTGAATGTAAACGTATACCTCAGTAAATGTACATCTAAGAGTCGGTTGTCTGATGTTGGATAACGATGAGTAAACTAATTTCGCATACCATTCGCTATTGCAGTGACTCCGATCTGCACTGGGTCACTTAAGATTGTGACTCCTTTATTCAACTAGATCAAACTTAGTATTGGGCGTGTGCAAAAGTTACCAGATCTCGTTTCCGAAACCTCGAATGTGGATATACAGGGAGTCCCTAAAGTCTGAATTCATAGGCAAAAAATCATATTTTCAAGAAATTAAATTTTCAACAATATTTTAATGACTTGCAATATTAACAATTAGCATATTCAGTATGACTTCCGTCATTTGTGATGCAAAGTTCGATGCGCTTCGTAAGATTCACGTAAACTCGCTGCAATATCTCTACATTATCGTCAATTTTAGCACATTCACTCTTTATGCGTCCAATCAAGTGTGCTGTATTTGTGATTTTCATTGAGTAAGCCTTCTACTTTAGCATACCCCAGAAAAAGAAGTCATTGTTTCTTCTTTCGACAAAACTATGTTTAATCTCAAGCAGTAAAAAAAAAAAGTTAATGAGATTTTCTGTGTGTCCAGACTTTACGGACATCCTGTACAGTTGAAACCTGTTTTCTCAGTAGTTTTCCATTCATGTAAATATCAATACTTGAAGAACAGGGTTATCCATAAAATCTAAGAAAATTCGTTTCCCAGACCATTCCATTACTGAAGAGCCAAAAATTACAGACAATAACCTGATACTGTGCAGTTACTTGTTTGCTTCAATGTTACACAGCGTACAAACTACAGTTTTCATTACACAAGTTTATCGATCTAGTCACATTCCAGAGCTGTCCGTAACTGAGCGATGGTTGCTGGTTGTGAAAATCAAATAAATTCTACAACATTTTCCATACATGCTCAATGGGGTTTAAATGCGGTGTTCGCTAGGGCCAACGGAATACTTGGATGTCAGCAAAATATTCGTACTATGGGAGTTCCGTTGGAACAAACCGTCGTTGGTGGTAAAAACGATGAGCACAAAAAAATTTGCAACAAGATTTGTGTAAGTGACACCTGACAAAATTTAAACGAATATTAAGCTAAGCTTAATATTCATTGTTACCTTAATTTTGAAAAACTGTCACACGAAAAAAAAACTTAGCCAGTCATCATTGTTATAAAGATCATATCTTCATTCAAGCAAGTTTAATTAAATAATACAGACATATTATGTCAATTAACTTTTACTATAATCCGTTCTAGTTCTCTAATTATCTTCTTGATGTTAAGTTGAAACTCATCAAGGAAAGTGGAATAGTTCTTGTTAACGCAAGTACTTGGAGGAGATCGAAAGTACTTGGGAAAACAAAAACTACGACGCCTTCCTTGATGAATTTCAATTTAATATTAAGAAGATAATTAGAGAACTAGAAAGGATAATTATAAAAAAAATAAATAGACATAATCTCTCTCTCTCTCTCTCTCTCTCTCTCTCTCTATATATATATATATATATATATATATATATATATATATATATATATATATATATATATATATATACATGCACGTGCGTGTGTAACCTGAATTACAGTGAGAGTGAGTTGCTCATATCATCAGGATCTCTGTCGCACTCTCTCTCTCTATCTCTCTCTCTCACACACACACACATACACACACACACACACACACACACACACATATATATATATATATATATATATATATATTAATAAGTATACATATGCAAATACCTACGTTTAGGTGTGTGACCTGAGTTTCGCTGGTTTTCCAGCTCATCGGGCACAAAGGATATATTATGTTTTTTAAAAATACACACCCTGTCTATTTTTATAAAAACATAAGATATACTTTATGCCCGATGAGCTGGAAAAGTCACACAACTAAATGTATATTTATTAATATATATCTTTGCTCTGTCTAACCACATCGAGCACTGTTATGTTTACATCTGATGAATAACATTTGATGATTATTTGCTTGCCTGTCTATGCACGCCAACACCCGGCGTATACGATTGCTTATATCTGGTGTGTGTGTGTGTGTGTGTGAGAGAGAGAGAGGGAGAGAGAGAGAGAGTCACAGGGAAAACCTCTTCAAATTTTCAGGAACTGCACTGAGATCCAAACTATGTGTGTCACTCTCTGCTCTTCGCGTTCAACACGTTACCTTTTGGAGTTAATCTAGTACCACACAAGAAATAAAGGGCCCGGTCCGCCTTGCAATTAGTTAACTGATAGGTGGTGAGATAGATGCATTTTCCACATCTGCACGAGTACAAAGCCGTTAATCTATATGTATTGCTATTAAAGACCCGACAGGGAAAAGTCAAGTGCTAAATTTTGTGTTAATCAGAAGCTCTTCACTAGAAAAACGGACCGATTACACCTTCCATTGCCACTATTTTCCCATATTTAGCCTCTGTCAACCAAAATGCAGTTTATGTCAGTGAATTGGTGTCACGAATATCAGGCAAAATTTATATCTATTTTTTTAAGTACCATCTTTTTTACATTCCAATTTATTTAATACTTTAAATTAAAAGTGCTTCTCTGGTTCGTAAGGTTTATCAAGTAATTGAAATAAATTCATTCTTTCTTTTTCTCGCTTTTCCTCACGCCATACTTCATTTCTTATCTCTCATTATTTCCCCCGCCTTGCTTTCTGAAAATTTAGTTTATCTTTTATCTTTTCTTCTTCTCTCTTTTGTTTCTTTTCTCTCACATTATCTTATCCTTCTTCAGTTTCTTTCTTCTCATCTCTTTTACTGTTTTTCTTTTTTGTCTCTATTTTTTCATTTTTTCCACTTCGATTACTTTTGTGCAAGCGTGTACCGTACGTTCACATGAATGAACATTCTTTGTTGATGCTAATCTACTACTCACCCTCTCTCTCTTTCTCTCTCTCTCTCTCTCTCTCTCTCTCTCTCTCTCTCTATCTCCATCCGTCTCCCTATTTCTTTCTAATACAAAAAAATCTCACTGTATCTCTATTCGCGCTATTTCCCTTCGTCTTCATTCAGTCACGACGCTCCATGATTACAAGTTTTTAAAACATTACAAACAATCGCAGACACCAAAGCTCAATTAATACTCAGCTCAAAATAAGAGAACATTTCAGATAAAATTAATAGTATATATATATATATATATATATATATATATATATATATATATATATATATATATATATATATATATATATATATATATATATATGTAAAGAAGGGATGTTAAAGAAAATTACAAACAAGAAAATAATATAAAAAAAGGAAATAATGTGTTGATTAAAAAGCAAAGATCTGCGCTCAATTGTTAAACGTGTTTGTCGTGTTTACCTTTTGTATGTTGTTCGTTTGTCTTCTGTTTATTTCGTTAACGGAGACGAACGAGCGAACGAAAAAAAAATAGAGGAGAAATAGAAAATTGAGATGACAAACGACGATGACATTGCTGAGAATGACGATAAAAACTGGGGAAAAGATAATGAAAACAAAGAAAAAAGCAAGAAAATATAAAGGATTCAAAGAGAACAGGAAAATAAAGTAATTTGTATTGGAAGGTATCAATTCGCGAAAATCGTTGGTGAAATAAAGAAGAAAAAGGAAATGCTGGAAGAATGCTCTTTTACTTCCGGTTCCTTCACGGCGCCGAAAGCTAAAAGCTGCATTCGTTGTCTTCTAGCAAACAATTGTCTCATTCTCGTCGAATCTCGCTAAAATCTCGTTTTTATCGAAATTACATTATCCTCTCCTTCCAACTAATTACAGCAGGGATTCAAGATACTGTGATTTTATTTGTGGTAAATCTACATTTGATTTAAATAGAAGTAGAAAGCATTGTTGAAAATTGAAATTTGTTTGTGCAGAATTTCCCAAAATAGCTGTATATAATTGGGAACATTTTTATTGAAAAATAAAGCTTTAAAAATAAAGGTGAATATTTGAAAATATTTAGCAAATATTAGTCATATTTACGTTAAAAAGGGGCCATACCCATCAAGGCTGCGACGTATCTACAGGTGTGATTTATCCACAGGTGCGATATATCTACTGGTGCGACCTATCCGCGAGTATATACGGTAAAATGTAATATTACACAAAGGCATTTATTCAAATTACTATTTCCTTAGAGAGAGTTTAGCTTTGTACGTAAAGGTTTAAATTTGTCCGAATTTCTTAGATAACTTACTGTAATAATTTTCAACATGTCTTTCTTTCGATATATTCTGCCGCATTTGAGTCCAAAGTTCAGGTTGTTACGATTTTTCATTTTCAATCGTCAATGACAATTAATCGGAAACAAGGAAGAAACGTCCAAGAACATGTGAACTCGCATCTCCAGCCTTCGGAACCCGGACAAACCAAGCAAGCAGTTTACATTTCAAAAGACTTCATTTAAATTTAGTCATATCATCTTCTGTATTTCTAAACCAAATTGTTTGTTTATAAACAAGAGTAGATGAGATAATATTGCATTTTTATCACGTCTTTTTTTATATTATAAATTTTTATTACATTTTAGTTACACTCTTTTTTCGCAAAGCACAAGTAGTTTTTACATTCATTCTCTAGACTTTAAGAAAAGTTTTATTTTATATTTCAGGAAAGAGATGATAGGTAAGTACATTCATAAGCAGACCTTGATGTTAACGTCCAGTAAATTCATTTGTAATGACACTGCATACGACAGAAAAACAGCCGGACCACTTATTTAACAAGAATCGTTTTACAAACGCTGTAAGCGAAAAGAAAAGTCCAAAACAGAAAAAGGCTCCAATATATTTTATCAAATTTCAACTCGTTTTAGTTTTCCTTGCATTCATCGTTAACTGCTTGTCTTCTTTGACGGCGAAACATTTGAATGAGCCTTCGGGGCTTCTCCTTTGCGTGCATTCTTCATTTTCGCTTTGGAATTTCTTTTCTTGGCGTGTTCACACTTATTGTTAAATGCTGCTGATTTCATAGTATGCTTTTTATTTAATTTCTCGTATCGATGTTTTGTTTGCGAATATTTTAGTATTTTGTTTTCCTGTATAGATTTGTACTTCAATGCGATTTTGTTTCGTTTCCTTTCGCTTTTGTATTTTCTTCATTTATATTAACATGTCATATAATTTCTAAGATTTTATACTTCTATTTATAATTATTTCTAATAAGAAGACATAGACAGGAAAAGGGAGAGAGAGAGAGAAAGAGACATGAAAAAAGAGAGATACATGAAAAGAGAGAGACGCGAAGAGAGGGAGATGCATGAAGAAAGAAAGGATCATGGGGAGAGAAGGAGACATTGTGCGAGAGAGACATGAAAAGAAATAGGAAACACAGAGAGATATGAAATGACAGAGGGATATTAAAAGAGAGACAGATATGAAAGTACAGAGAATATCTGAGATGCATGAAAAGACAGATATATATATATATATATATATATATATATATATATATATATATATATATATGATAGAGAGACCGATATGAAAAAAACAGAGATATTAAAAAACAGCGAGAGAGAGACATGAAAAGGTAGTCATATATATACATACATACATATATATATATATGTATATATATATATATATATATATATATATATATATATATATATATATATAAACAGAGAGATATGAAAATAAAGAGAGATGAAAAGACATATATATATATATATATATATAGAGAGAGAGAGAGAGAGAGAGATCTGTGTGCGTGTGTGTGTGTGTTATTTAGGCAGAAAATTCTCTTTTAAGCTTGTCTGATTAAATAAATTACAAACATTATGTCTGCTTATTATTAACATAATCCATTCATATTCAGGGATATTTTTCCGTGTATTACAATCAAATGGTGAAAGAAATGCACTGTAACAGCAAAAAATGACTTTTATTCCACTATGGGATTTTTTTATGTTGGAATGTTATTTTATGTTATCCTACACCAAGAAAATAACAAATTGAAACTACAGATCCCCGAAGCAATCTACATTAAAAAAAAATTGAAGCCAACACTGAAAGAATCAGCTACAAGTACTATAATAATGTTCTAAAATACCTGAAAAAGAAAAGTTTTAGCGCTTTAATTCGCTTTTGACCATGACATTCCCACATCAGTCAGTTATGTGTCATGCGTGATACACGCTTAGACGATCATGTATCTTTCGATACATGACTGACAAGACAATTTTTCCCGCAGCAGATTGCCATTTTTTTTCTGCGGTAGACCTGTTGCCGTCCATCAAAGGCTGTAGAACCCGGTCTGTCCTGCTATTTAACCATAACTGGGGCAGAAGTTGATTCATACCTTTCCCCAAAGCATTAGTGAATGTAATGGATTCGACTGGAATTCGAACTCGGCTCTCCGATTCCTCAATCCGATCCACAATCCATTACTCCACTGAGCCTCATAAATGAAACATAAAAGAAAAAATCCATAGTGGATAATTTATTCACGTTCTAATGAACGCTAAAGCATAACTGACATGCAAAATTCAGTAATGGATGGCTGCACATAGTTTTTACCTTAACAGTTGCATCCCTGATGATGATTTCAAAAAATGATGGAAATGAAAGTGATTGTCACTGTTCTAGTGTATTTCTTGCCTCATTTGATTGTTATACACGGAAAAATATCCGTGAATATGAACGGATTATGCTAAAAATAAGCAGACGTGTTTTTAATATATATATATATATATATATATATATATATATATATATATATATATATATATATATATCGGAGGCACTGTGGAGTAATGGATAACGGCTTGGATTGTCGAATCCATTACATTCACTTACGTGCTAATACCCTTGGAAAGGTGTGAATCCTCTTCTTCTCCCTCCAACTATGGGTAAATAGCAGGACAGACTGGGTTCTATAGCCTTGGATGGCAACTGGTGTAGGAGAAGGACAACTCTGAATTCAAAACCTGCGGATAGTCGTTTGGGGACCTTGTGGCATTCGCTGCGCCAGGTCCCTGTATTCGTCCCTCCAAAAAGTGTGGATGGCCCTGCACAAAGCCTTCACCACTATAATCAAATCTCATGTGTCGGTGTCGGGCTTTCAGTTTCTGGGAACTGATCTGCCTGACCCTCATACGTCGAGTTCGACGGGAGAGTCCATCATCATATATATATATATATATATATATATATATATATATATATATATTCATATTTATGTATCTAATTTTTCATATCTATGATAGATATGAAATCATTTATAATGAAAAATAGTTGAATATACTGAAAGATAAATTAATGGATAGATAGGAAAAGACATTTTCAGACAGGTATGAAAATCCATAGATACATAAGAAAGGCCGTAGATACGTAGATATGAAAAAACAGACTGATATGAAAAAAAACATACACAGGTACTTATATAAGAAGAACATATAAGATATGCACAAATAAGAAGCGATATCGATAGAAATTAAAAGGTATATCTGTAGAGATGAAGTGATAGATAACTGGACACAGAAAGACAGAAAAACCGATTAAATCCAATTATATTTAACAAATTTGGTAATGAAGTCTGTGTTAAACAGTCTCGCCTCTAGATCATTTCACATTAGTGTGTAAGCTTTATTCTTGGACCTGCGTTGTATCTTTTCTTCATCAACAACCTTACCGATGTCATCAGTCCCCAACTAGGTATCTGTGCTGATGGCACAATTATTTACTTTTCACTCAGTAGTACGTCCGATAGGTCTGACAAAGGGAAACTGACAGATACTCTCTAAAATAACCACCAATCAGAGGTTAACTGGCGCTAGAAGTTTCTTGTAAATTTCAAAGGTTCCAAAATGAAACTGATATCCTTTAATCAGCATATAGAAGTTTGGCTAACCTCCGAGAGAGTAAATCATTGTGCCTTCTTGATTTCACTTTTCTTTTGACATGAAGTGATTATATTGAATCATTTGCTAGGCCTGCTGATGAGAAGATGTGTCGTGTCAGTTAATTATTCTCGCCAGAATATATCTTGCACATTTATAATTCTGCCATTTGTCTGTGCATTGAATATATCTGTTCTGATTTTTCCGTGATATATTTCGCGATGCACAACAAAATCCAAAGACGGGCCTGTAATGTCTTGACTTCAGTCACTTTCCCACCGCACACGGATAAATACGAATAGCCGCAGCTAGAAATATAAATATCCTTTGTACATAGCATATGTATCTCACTTCAGCTTCAATAATCTCTTGTCTTGTATCCGAAGCTGAGCTATCAGGTCGGCGAATGTTTACTCACTCTCCGATGTGTTCCACTTATTACATTTTTCAGCAATTCCAATTCTCAAATTCTTCCTGTTTTCTATGTTTCTGACTTTTCCCACAATTTGGAGTATGTGTCTTTTATTGAAGACTCCAGTGTCAACACTTATTATCGGTCTTACAGTATTCTGCAGGGTGGTTAAGGTTTTTGAGGACATATCCTTTTTTGTTATTCTTGCATTTTACTAAGCTTTATATCATTTTTTCTGAAAATAGTATGGCAAACACTCATCTTACTCAAGAAATGAAAAGGCATGTTGTAATTATGGCTTTAAAATCTGAGCATAGCGATTTAGAGATATATTTTTAAGAGTCGCTAGATCTTTCGTCTACAAATTTCGTAAAGAGTTAGAGACCGAAGCTGGAAACGTATCACCAGTATCAAAGCGTAAAAAGCATTCCAGGCGCTCTGACATTATCAGAACACCTGGAATTATCCAGCAGGCCATTGATGACAATCACAGAAAAGTCGTGGTTAATTGTGAAAGATTTCCATATGTCAGAAGGAAAAATTAGTAATGTTGTCCACAAAGACCTCATATGTGATGAGGAAAGTCAATTTATGTCAGAAAAATCAAAAGAAAATCACTTTATCAGGTTTCAAAAGCTCTTAAACAAACATAAAATCCAGCCAAAGATGATGTGATTTGTTTTTTCTGAGATAAGAAAAACTTTGACTAAGATTAGAAATTTATCAGAAAAAAATGACAGAAGATGATGTGCAGACCCTTCTGAAGTTCCACCTGTTATGCACACAAAATTTCCTGCAGCTGTCATGGTTTTTAGGGGTTATCAGCAATGAAGGACATGTAATGACTCCTCACTTTTTTCCAGGCCTTAGAGAACTCTGCTGTCTACATTGACGTCTTGAAGACTGTTGTTAAGCCCTGTATAGACAGTTTACGCAATGGAAGGCAACCATCACACAAGGCTCAAGTAACGCGAGAATAAATATATGAAAACTTTCATTTCCATATAACTGCTACCATTTGGCCTCCTAACTCCCCAGATCTCAATCCACTGGACAACTACGTATGGAGCGCTTTTGAGAGTGAGATCAATGAACACCACCATAACACCAAAGATATTTTGAAAGCCGCCATATTCAGAGTAATGTGCAATATGTGTCAGGGCATGTAGATGATTTGGATCTCGCATAGAAGCAGTTATTGAAGCTGAAGATGACTCTATTAAATAAAAATATGAAAAAGATTTTTTTTGTTATGATTATATAGCAGTTTTTTCATAAAACATGAAAGAACTCTTTTTCTATAAATATACATCTATCCTTAAGTACCTTACGCATCCTGTATATGATTGTAATAATATTTTTCTATAATGCAGCCTCCGCAAATAGTTTCCATTAATTTCTAAGATTTTTTATTCGAAATTATTTAATATGATTTTGTGTCTATTCTATTTTCAAAACTATTTGATATTTTATATCTGCTCGATTATCCAACACTTTCTTCGGCATCCACTCATGACATGAAACACTCACTAGCTCTACAAAAATCTATCTACCCTGATAATGACAAAGTCGAAAGCTTCGGCTATATTTATTGTACAATTTCTGGTACATTTTCCACCTTGTTTTAGAAGGATTACAGTCGTTCCTCGCCATTAGGCGCTTCAACTTTCGCGGCTTCTCTCTATCGCGATTTTTACAGATCTTTTCATTAAAAAATCATATCCCGGCTCCTCTCTGCTTCACAGTTAACTACGGTCTACTACAGCGTTGGAAAAAAGTTCTTGCTCAGATCTCAGTAGCAGACACACAGCCGATCCTTCAGTTGCACGAGACAGTGAAAATAATACAGCGCGGGCTCGGTTGTCTGAGTCAATTATACACCCATCTATTAAAATGACTGTAGACCTATGTATTCGAGCACCCCTGAAAATCCTTCAACGCTAGGTGCATTCGCTCGACCACTCTTTGTGTGTGGGCAAGAACTTTTTTCCAGGCCCGTATTATTAAAAAAATCGGGTGTGATGAAACGAAGGCAAGTCAGAACGTGCTGTTCACTGATTGGCTATTGTTGCGGGAGTTCTGTGGATCCCTTGTTGGTGATGTGTTTGAATGCGTGTTGGTAGAAAGGAATCCGCAAACAAAATTGTTCAGAAGGTAATAAGTTGACAACAAACCGAGTACAAAAACAACAAGGCAATAGTATTTGATTAAGAGAAAGCCAAATTTTATTTTTGGCAACAAAACCTAAACTTCATAAAAAGATATTTATGCAAATAGGATAACTGATTTCAAGGATGTGCTGAAAAGAAAACACCAAATTATGCTTATTAGTCCTTTCAAGGTATAAGGAATGTTTATGCAAATGATTTAGAGGAGCGGTAACCTTTGTTGTGCAGTACATCTTTCCGTCGCTTCAGCATCGAACAATTTGCATTATTTTCCTAGGTTGACACTAACCTAGGAAAATAATGCAACTTGTTCAGTGATGAAGCGAAGTGCACGTAAGAACTTTGTGTGTGATTTTAATGTACAATAATAATAATATGATATTTGTAATGTCTAATATGCCTAATTTCTTTCTTATTTCGTCTAATATATTGGGTAATATAAATGTAAAGGTGAATACAGGGGTGTTATTACATGTCTAGAGAGCTCTTATAATGTCAGAAACCGTATTTAGAATGTCGTAAATGCATTTTGAGGGTAAAAGTGAAAGTAAGTTTCCCTCTCATTCTTTTTATGAGATCAATTATTTTATTTGTAAGTGAAAGCGTGAAAGAATGTAAATGAGGATAAGGGATGTTTTTCAGCGAATAATCCGGAGTGAATTTTTTCATCTCTTGTTGAAACAGTGTATTCGTAAAGTGGTCTGAAAGGAAGTATTCCAATGAGAGCTCAACATATTAGTATAAGAAGCAATGATAAAGTTAATTGGTAATCCGTATGGATAATTCCAAGGAGGATATAAATCCCGAAAGCTCAATGTAATAAACAGAGCAAGTGATAATTAATTAACAAATTGGAGACTTCAGAAAGCCATAGTAATATTTTATTTCGCAAAATCGATGATTCGATTTAGCTTCGTCAGACCTCGCGGTTTCGAAACAATGAATGGATTCAAAAATTATTCCAGGAATCAAACGAAAAATAACATTAACGGAAGTTGTGTTTTAAGATAATTACACAAAATAGGAAGGGAAGGAGAGAGGTATATGTCTCTAGGAGATGCGATGGTAGTAGTGATGACCTCTTATTCATCGGACAAGAGAAGGGAGTGAAGATGATTTTTCAAGAATGGAACAAAGAAAAAGGAAAACAGGAGAAAGGAAAGGAGAACTAGAGAATGTACACAAATCCATATACCTACATACATACACATTGTTCTCTATGCACATATAAATACACATATGTTCCTACATCCATACACATATTCGCATCCATCTACACATATATGTTTTCACGTAAATGTATTCACACATACGTATATACTCACACATATACACACATATTTATCTATTTGTATTCATAAACACTTATGAACATATTTAACGAGTCCATTCCTAAATAAGTACTTAGATAACATGTAAGATGTCGTAAAATACAATACTAACCATATAACTGTAAAAACCATATAACTGACGAATTAACTATATATATATATATATATATATATATATATCATTGTCCATCTCTCTCTCTATATATATATATATATATATCCCTGTCTATCTCTGTCTCTATCTCTATCTCTCTCTCTCTACACACACATATCCCTTTCTATCTTACACAAACACACACACACACACACATATATATATATATATATATATATATATATATATATATATATATATATATATATATATATATATATAATATCACAATGTGTTTCTTTTTTTCTCTATCTCTAAATGTAATCAATATATTTATATATGTAAATGATTCTCATCTGTCGTTTAACTTTTGCACTCGCCGCCCTAAAATTATGAAATTCTCAGTACAATTAATAAAATTTTTAGCGTTAATTTCTTTTTCTTTTTAAGTCAATGTACGTAAATTAATATCGCCTCTGAACTTGCAGATTTTCAAATAGGCCTGAGATAATTAAGTCAGCTTCAGCGTCATTTTCTTGTTAACCCAAGTAATAACATCGCCCTTTACCTAGTTGCATTATAAAGAATGGACTATTAAAAATTCTAAAGGTGGGGGACAAAATATATTCTTTTTACTCCCTCGGGCATTCTCAGAAGTTAATATTTTATATAAGTTTTAAAGAAAAAATGACAGTAAACTTTCCATATATGATATTCGCTGTATTTGTTCACCAGCTAAATTTGATAAAGAACCTTTTCACTTACTTCCAAAATTTGGTCTATTTATGAACTGTGTCATTATTGAATCACTATAGTAAATATAAGTTTTGGCGTATTTGTTTCATAATTCCTACGCCTGATACTACAGATTACAAATATGAAGGCTTTATAAACATATTTTGCCACATTTATATAGGTTAAATAGGCTACAATATCAAGATATATAAATTATAAGGTCTGTGATAAACACTATTTAAAATTTATGAATCCTACCTGCTTTGAAGATCAGCATTCGAGATCTTGGTAGTACTGATAAATATTTATCACTTTAAATCGTTAAAACGAAAGGATAAAATGGGGTAAGGAGATTGGGTTTCTTCAACCTTCTTCTGCGACTATATAGCTTCTAGAAGGCATGAACTTCCACTGCAAAATAAGTAACTGTTTATTATGTAGAACAGGAATCAAGAATCATCTCTTTATTTATAATAAACTGATGTCCCAGTAGAACTTCCGCCACCGCTTATAGAAATAGAATCTGCTGGATGATGTATGTCATAGATAAAAAGGCGGTGTAGTTGTGACAATGCAGCGGTAACAGCCATTGGACGCGGAAAGGATTTAGTAATTGTAATTTTTGGGACCAGAAAGATTGACTATTCCGTTAGTGAGTGGCAATTGCTCTGGGTTTTCTCAGGTAATAGAAACAACACTATACTTGGTAAATGTGAATTCTGGACAAATTGCTGCACTTGAAAACAAAAACTAGCTTCACCTAAGATGATTCAAGGACAAGAACGGTGGCAACTGACAAGAAATGTAACAACACAATGAAAAGGAGTAATGCATTAAATCACATTCCAATTCAATGCTTGTGGCCCTCGGACAGCACACTGTAAAGTATACACTATTCTATGGGGTTTCTTACATGTTGACCAACAAAGGTACTATTATTGACACTACAATCTTGGGGTTACTACGTCTAACTTGGGTTCGAGAACAACGAAATTGGACAATGGAAGACTGGCACAATGTCATCTGATCTGACGGGTCATGTTTCTAGTTTTTTTTTAGCAAATGGTTCTGTGTAGTGAATTCTACTTGTGACAAGCAAATGATTCTGTGTAAGAGGATACTACCCGTGGAAATCTAATGGTGCTTTGTAGAGGATACTACCTGCGACAATGAATCCACCCTGATAACTGGGTTTGGCGCAAGTTGGTGTTATCTCGGTATTAGTGTAAAGTTTGTTCTGTTTAATTTTGTAATGGTCACAAGTCAAAATGGTGTCTGTCTTGAAATTTATTATATATGCAGATTTTATTGCAAATCATTTGAACCTATGTTTCCCGGTGTTGAAGCCCGGTAGAGTAATGGATTGCGACTCGGATTGAGAAATCGACTCGGATTGAGAGCCGATTCGAATTCCAGTAGAGTTTATTCCATTAACTTACGTGTTAATACCTAATATATACTATGTAGCTAAGGAAAGGATAGTTCGCATTGATTCGATTATCCCGACTACGGCTGATTCCTTTCTCGGTGGTATGGTGTGTTCCAAACAACACCCAAATGATAAAAAACTACGATTGCCTTCCAGTTACTCACTTGACACCTGCCATTGCCATATTTAAGCGGCATTGAGCAGTACATTTACAGTAAGAGTCATCAAACAGAACCGGGTTATTGACAGCTCTAGAAAGTTGCTAGATAAATATACCGAGCGACTTCAGCAAAACCACGCTACGTCGTGTAGACTCCGTTATTCAGTTTAAGGGCGGAGGTACATGTTTTTAGGTAACTGTCTTTTATATTTTGCCACTTCAGTTTATCATTAAATAATTTTAATTGGCCTTTGCACAAAACTCGACTTTTATTCGAATAACTAAAGAAAATTCCGAACTAAAAATCGCAAGAAAATGACTTAGCCCTGCTAATAAAAAAAATATTCTTTTTATCCCGGAGAAGATCACATATAAAAGTTTAAAATTAACCTGTTAGGATGAGTATTATGTAAAATAATGAGACACACCCGGAATAATATCACTTGTTTAACTATTTACTTTCTCTTGCTAACGCTTTTTCAGAAGGTTACTATTTGTTACTGATCACACGTAAGGCTGCGAAAGTTTTATTTTTAGTTAGATACACAATCACACAAACAAGCGCTAAACAGCGAAGTGCTAGAAAAAAATGAAACTAGCGAAAAAGAAAAGAGACATTGTCAACAGAAAACATCACCTTTTAATCTTCGGTTACTTTTATAGATTCATATGTTTATTCTTTGTTTTTTGTTTTTAACGAAAAAGCAAATTAGTATTTTGAAAACAAGGAAGTTTAAAGTCGGTAGGAAATGATAAAAAAGTGTTTTTTAATTATATATATAAGACTGAAATAGAATAAAATAAAATGGAAAGTTGCCAACAAAATTGTGTTTTGTTTCGTGATGTTGTCATATGCCCGGAGGACATTTGTCGCTTGTGAACGTGTGGATATATTCATGCTCTTCGCTAAATACTTCCTCTTCTATTTATTATCACACTTTTACCGCCATTTTTTTCTTTGGGCGCTCCGTACTACTACTACTACTACTACTACTACTACTACTACTGATAATAATAATAATAATAATAATAATAATAATAATAATAATAATAATAATAATAATAATAATTAGCATTATTATTTCATGCTTCTGTATATTCACACCAGATATTATTATTTTTTATTATTATATAACAGTATGCTATTAATACTGTAATTATAAGGATTAAAATTATAAGAATTATATTTATTATTGTTTAATAAATTTATAAATAAATAAGCTTTTAATTATGGCAGGTGACCTAGTGATAAAAACTCTCCTCAAATTTTTAGTCTATTCTTTAGCAAAAAAAATCACGAATATAGCTAAAACAAAATGAATTTTTATTAAAATTATGACGGTTATTATTAAAATTATCACCAACATCATTATCACTGTTGCTCATACTATGCGTTTTTACGGGACTAGTATTATGTGGCTTTAATAGAAATCGAGAAATAACAAATGTCTAAAGTATTCCATCCGATTTTTGTAAGGACGTTGTCTTGATAGTTGCAATTTTTCTTCGGAATTCCTTATCCATATTTCTCTTTGGATATTTCTCTTGGACGTCCCAAACTCTTCAATTACGATAGGTACGACGCTCACACTTATTATTTACAATTTCTCGCAAATTTCAGATATTTTTTTAGCTTTTCTTTCTTTATCACACTCCATGTGTTCGTTATCATTAGTATAACATGTTTGCGTAATTATTTTGTCCGCAGATGATTTTAGTTATCATTGTCGGCAGAGTGACAAGAAGTATTTTCATTTATCGCCATCCTTTTACACCCCTGCAATACTGTTGAACGTTCTCATTTCTTCCTGGAAGTCCCAGTTCATTCAAACTCCATTCTCATATTTTAGAGATGGTTAAAAAAAAAAAAGACAGCTAGTATAAACATATTTCTAACCTTCCAGTTTCTTAGTTTCTACAATTTTGCGACATTTTCGTTTACTTTCACTGTCACTTTGTCACCAGCTACAACAATCTCTGAAGTATCAAGTCTTCTCGCTTGAAATGTGTGGATGGTTTTGATCTCAAAGTTTCAGTTTTTCATACCATTTTATCTTCTGTTTTATGATGATGCAATTTGTTTATATGTTTGAACTCCTGTCTTTTTGTGCTATTCCACTTGTATAAATGTTCCTACCCATTCGTGTCTTTTTTTATATCCCTTTTCAGCCAGTTTGCAGCATTCACTTATGTAGTTTTTTACCACCACATCTTTTTCTCCAGCTTTTCTGGATTTCGTGTATTTTTTCAAATGATTGATTTTTATGCATTTTTGTCTGTGCTGTAATGATACAAAATTACCTTTTCTCTTTTCTCTTTTCAATTGTCCTCTGTACGCTCATATTCGTGCTTCTTGTTCTACGATACTTGCTATGTGTTTTAAATTCTTTGCAGAGTTTTCTTTTCCCTTTTTTTATTTTATTGTTACATTTTTAAACTATTATATCAGGTGACGTGGTTGCACATTATCAAATGCTTTTCAAGATATTTTCACTGCAATAGTGTGCGTATTTTTCAGATTCCATTTGAACTATTTAGACATAGTTTCTGAAGCTAACGAATATATTATTGTTCTTGTTAATATAGTTTGTTTATGACGTTCCTAGTGAGTAAGGCTTTGTGAATGGCCATTAACTCCTTCCCAAGGTTCTCAAATCCGTTGATTTGACATCCTCTTTAGGTAGGAGCTTGTATAGCTAAGTAGTGATACTGCCCACGTTTTCATACCTTTTATCACATCTCTACCATTTAGTTTTGTTTCTAATATCTCTCTCTCATTCTCCTGAGTTACATCTATTTTCATTTTATTTTCTGTTTGGTTTACGTATTTGTAGCAGTCTTTTGCGCCAAATGTATTCATTATTTTCTTGTTATTGGTAATTCAAATCTTTCTTATTACGAGTCTTGATTTATACATCACTAATGATATGCATTTCTTAATTCTTTATTCTTCACGAACAATTTTAGATCATCAATGTACATTAGGTAATTGACTTTTTACCCTATTCTTTGTTATCATAATCATTATCATCACTATTTTCATTTTGTTTATTATTATTATTAGTTTTATCTTTTTATTTCCTGGTGTTCTTTATTCCTTTTTCTTCCGCTTGTTTCCGCCTCGTGACATAAACATTTTCTTCTCAGTGTGAGAAATATTACAAGGGCATTTTTCGTTTTCAAACAAATTAATCACCATCGTTTTTTTAACCAGTTTGTTAAATATTTATCTTCTCACCTATCGTCTGTCATTTAATTTCAAAAAGTTCCATCGCTGTTTTTGAACTTCCACACTGGGTTCATAAAGATTAGTTCTTCTTTGCTTGTGTCACGCCTTGTAAGTAAATCATTGATTCTACTTTAATTTCGAACGACTTCTAAGCCCGCTCAGCAAGTAAGATAATTGTGTATTCCCTCGGTGCCAATTAAATGCCACGATTGTACTAGCTTTCAAGATATCATATCCTTATTTTGAAAACTAACGCAATACAATCTTTCTGTCCTTCTTTTCTAACCATATAAATATTGTGCTACGTCAATAATCATAATAAAATTGCTATTCTAACATTTTGAAAATACCAAAATGCGGTGAAATGGACATCGGCTCGCAATGAGAACTGAGGACGCCGAGTTTGAATTCCAGTCAATTCGTTATATTCACTTATGCACAAGTACCCTTGGAAAAGTTATGAATCCATCACTTCTCCCCCAGCTATGGGTAAAATAGCAGGACAAACTGGATTCTTTAGCCTTGTTTGGCAACCAGTCTATCACAGAAAGAAGTGGCAACCTATTGCGGGAAAAATTTTCTGCTTCGTCAGTCATGTATTGAAAGATACGTAATGGCCCAAGCGTGTATCACGTGTGGCACTTAACTGATTGAGTGAACATTTTAGCATAACCCGGACATTATTTTTCTATTTTGACTGTATTTTCTTTCATATATTTTTCTGCTAGCTTTAGTTATTTACTAGAATTCCCCCCTGGCCTAGAACGACGTCGAATCTGAATAAATGGGTGAGACGAAATCTTCCATGCAGAAAGGTCTTGTTTACAGATAAAAACTGTATTTTACAAGAAATCAAATATATTAGCCATTGATTAACTGAGATGCTCATAACAGTAAAAGACCTACCCACGTGCCTTGAAAATCATTATTCCCAATACTGGCTTTTAACCGATATCAAACTTCGATGACTGGCGTTGGTAGAAAAATACCACTTGGCCTCAAAGAAGAATGGAGTCAGCAATCCACACCCACTTGATAGCATAATTCATGCACTTCTCTCTCTCTCTCTCTCTCTCTCTCTCTCTCTCTCTCTCTCTCTCTCTCTCTCTCTCTCCCAAGAGACTTATATATAAGGTGAAACTGTCAATATTAAGACGTGCCATTCGAAATACTGGCTTTTACCTCTGCTTTTACATAGACCACTGACCCTATTGGAAAATACACAAATTTATCAACCAAAGTTCCAAATTCTTTTGTGCTCACCTTTGAAATCTAAAACACTGATCCCAGTGAACCTTTCAATTTTCAAAACAGTTTTTCAACTCCTGTAACAGGATTACCATCAGTAGTCACATCGCATTCACCTTAATTTCGCTTACAGTCTGAAATTGACGGTGATTTTAACTTTAGGAATAATTAATTGAAGAGAGTCAAATCTTCATTATAGCGAACTTGACTGAACTGAGTGATGCCAAAAATCAGGATACGCCGTTGTGAACGCCATTGTCACACAGTAAACAAGCTCGTTTAATGACGTCCCAGACAGTGAGTTTAATGGTGCCGAGTGAGAGAGTGTATGTTCACATATAAAGAGTAATGTTGCACACTTCGACGTGGTATAATTGTTAGCAAGCTTGTTACCCTAGATCAATTACGACTGAGTAGTGAGTTCGATTCTTACTGGGTGCCCCAGACTTTCGGCCTTTTGCCACAATTAAGGCACGCTTAGAAAATCACCATACACAACAAGGAATTGCCAAGTAACATCAAAGTGACACAGCTGGTTCTGAAGATATGGACTGTGTATACATACATATGATATATATATATATATATATATATATATATATATATAAATAATACAATAATAAAATTTGTTTTAAGGACATAAATGTTAGAAAGATAGAGGGATCAATTTAAAATGTAAAAAGCTAGCACAATACATATATAATATAGTAAAGACGAACTGCACTTGATCTCCGTTTATCCCGTTACTGGCAGTTTTATATGCACGCTTTATCCATGCACAATCTTCAAGCGGTAGGAAAGGAGCCGAATACGTTTCTGAATTAAGAAAAATATTCTACTCCTTTTCTACCGTAGGAAAGTTCATCTTTCTCATATATATATATATATATATATATATATATATATATATATATATATATATATATATATATATGCATGCGTGCGATTTCTCTATGATCTTTTGTCAATATTTAGGAATTTTATCTTGATCCTATTTTTATATAAATGCATTATGTCTAATTTATCTATCCATCCATCCCAGTTTGCTCATATTTATTTATATATCGAGGTCTTTGTAAACCTATCTACGTCAGTCTGTTCATATTTATTTGTCGCATTTAATTGAGTGACCTTTTAGTTATGCTAATTTTAATTGCTTTCACAGTTTCCATTACACTCATAAATTCAATTTGTCCGTTTCAATTCTCTCAATTTTTTTTTATATCAGACAACAAATTTTGGTTTTATTTACTTCTTGCCTCTCCTCGTTTCCCTTCCTGCCATCTTCCTTCTTTTTTCTTAAATTTTTCTTTGTATTCTCCGCTTCATTAATTTTCTATGCTTTTTTAATTGTTTATTGGCATTATAAGTTTCTACGCCCTAATTTAATTATTCAGTTTTATTCAAATTAATTTATGTAATGTAATTGGTTTACTCTTCCTTTTCTCTCTTTTGTGTTTTATCAGATTATAAACTTTGGAAAGGAAAATGTCCTTGTTCTTTCTTGTTTGATGGCAATAGAAGATTTTAATTTCAGTTGTGATGAAAGTAGCGCAGTGACTGTTGCCTTGTGTTTCGTTGTCCATTAGGTTTCCAAATATTGTGTGAGAAATTGGGAGCATACTAACGAAGAACGACTACTTTGCGTTTTCGAATATTTTCTTTTACGTAAGTGTATTATGCGTGTGAAGAGTTCTAGTTGTGAGACGAGATGCCAAAGCTTAGCAATTGCAACCGGGAATTGGCCAACTCACACTTCTTCAACGTCTACTAATTTTTTTTTTTTTGTTCTGTCTGAATTTTTGGGAGTTATTATTTAAATGTGGATTATTATCATCGTCTTTGTTGTTGTTATCATGAATATATCGATTCCGGTAACTTACAGGGAATTCTGAATTTATTTAATCTACGGGATCTTCTCGTTCCAGTGCCGATGCCTGCGGGATATCTCGTCTAGTTCTTATTTTTAGCAATGCTCGTTTATTGCTCGCCCGTTTCCACCGAGTCCAAGTACACACTGCCCAACATAGAGATTGAACTCGCAATTACTATGTCACCAAATTCACGAATCAACGTTTTAATCCAGAAGGCTATTGCCAACGGGACTATGCCTTAATGAAAGTAATCACATTTTGGCGACCTGACTGATCGTTGATTGTGACTTTTCATTATGA
Organism: Acanthosepion esculentum; assembly: GCA_964036315.1. Taxonomy (NCBI): domain Eukaryota; kingdom Metazoa; phylum Mollusca; class Cephalopoda; order Sepiida; family Sepiidae; genus Acanthosepion; species Acanthosepion esculentum. Next base: position 107,459,019 of record OZ038493.1, read on the forward strand.
GGGTACCGAGGTGGCAGTTTTTGTTTTTTTTTTGTTTTTTGCTGTACCCCGCCTGACTGTAGAAACTCTTTGGCAGTGCTTAGAAAGGCTACTCTGATCAACAGTCGCTTAATATCGGGGTTTTTGCAATGCCACGTCGCGCATAACTAGTTGTCGATCATGATATGGCATGGCGTCTCGGATTCACTCAGTTTCACACGCCGTAACGTAGCTTCCCTGTGTCTTCTCTATAGATACTTTCACGATAATTGTCCTGATGAACTTTCCTTTTTAGCGCCTCAGCTCTCATAATTTTACAGTTGAATTTGCCATTTGTAACCGTATATTCATTGCTAATACTATCTTCTCCCGCACTTGTCGCTCTTAAAAATCTCATCTAGATTTACCTGGCAACACCGATCTTCAAGAATTTAACGACACTGTCAATCATCATCATCTATCTCCTTGGAACCTGTTCTTTTATTGTCCGTTTCTTCCCCACTCAGTAATTCGCGAAAAGAAACTGTTCGAGTGGCACCGATAAAATATGGGGGAAATATGGGTGGGGTTTGCTACAATATAAGTGGCATGCCGTGTCGTTGCCGTTTTAGGTTTGAACTGGCCGAAATATAGTTCGTCCGAGCATTTCCGTGGAAGTGGCTATAAAGCAGCGAGAGGCTTGCCACATCCCGCCTGTGAGAGAGAGGTTGAAGAATAATTTGTCATCCATAAAGATTTCGGAAACGCTTTTGGACTCTATCAAAGCTGGAGAGTGAGGTCTGGGCAACTCCCACCCAAATCTGACAATAGTGCTCCATTTTTGGCCTGATCTATAAAGTTAGCTGGATGAATCAGTTACTTACTGGAGTGACAGAGGGGGGTCCGATCATTTTACCTGTATCCTTAGCAAAGGATCGAATGTGCGAGTTCTACTTGAAGTCAGGTGTGAGTCTGAGGTCTAATAGTTTCTCAAAGTACGGAGCCTCCCCGAAGGGATATCCTTCATTGTGACTGGCGGCAGTTCGAGATCCGGTCGGTGATGATGGAATGTAACTAGTTTGGTTTTCCATCAGTTGCTTATGTCTGAAACACCCAAACTATAAATTCCTGACAGGTATTTTCAATGATATCCGGGTCTTGTCAGAACTTGATGTCATTTCCTGGTTATTCAACTACACTTTCTAACCGTGTAACAGTTACATCACATAGTTAACTTCATTTAAAAACTCACTGTTGATTGCATTGTCACTGTTATCATATCATCGGGCATTTTTTCATTGTTAAACTATTTAAATTGCCAAACGTATTTTTGTTTATCGATTTTTCTTTGAAAATAGTAGAAAACCAGTAAAATGTTCTGCATACAATTTCTTTATTTTATTTTCGCGAAGGAAAAAAACGATATAAATACAAAATATTTATTTGTGCAGATTAGCTGAATGCACACCCTACAGAGAAAAGTTGTCTTACTGTTTTTATTAATAATAAAAATTAATTCAACAACAAATTAGTTTCACTTCTTGAAATAATATTTCTTCAATTTAATACGAATGCTAATTTCTTTAAATTAATTTCAATTATAATTTGGCATATTTATGTAATGCTTTTATTAATTCAAAATAATTAATGTCTATAATAATAATAATAATAATAAAATTAATTCAGCCATCTATCTATTTTTATAATTGATAAAATAATTCGATATATTTTTTAATAAAATCTAATTAAAATAGATTCCGTAATTCTTTTAGGTTCTGCTTCACTGATTTGGGCGTAATGTGAAATGTCAGACGACAATGTTTATTACGAGCGCTACAGGAAATAAGATCATTACTAACGATGGAGGGCCTAAAATTCTATCAAAATTCCAATATGTTTTAAAATTATTTATTTTACGTCCCCTACAAAAGAAAGGTATTTTTAGAAGCAAAGAATGCATTTATTTCGTATCATTAGAATGTAAACACACTTGAGAGTTTTCCGGCTAATTTACGATTGAATTTTGACTAAGTAGATATCCAGTCTGTCTATACAAACACGATAAATTAAAATAAATTCAACAGAATCATGGATTCTAAATAGAACGTCTTTAAATTTGGCATTAAAATTAAATAATAGGGTTGAAATATTTATTCAATCATGCTTTAAACATTATAAGGCACCGATATTCAGAGAATTTAAAACGATTACTTGGTTACTTATTTTAGTGTCTATAATAATAATAATATTTTGCTTACAATTATTCCCACATGATGCAGACAATAGTCACTGCATTAATCTATTTAAAATAAATTAGTCATAGATACTCAACAGTGTCTTTTTATAACCATAGTTACTTAAATTATTGTCAACTAAGACTGTGTTTTTGTGACCTTTTATCTGATGGATGATAACTTTAATAAAAAAAAATTCATTTTGTTCGTTACGTTGCAGAAAAAAACGACAGCTAATTTTTCTTAACTGAATTATTCAATATCATCTTCAGAAGAATAGTCACCAATAAAAAAGAATCAATTAATGACATTGTAAGGAATAGACTTTGATGGAATTGTTGCAGGATATCGTGGTGCACTGATGGATTAGCAACAAACAATAGACCATGGGGTGGGGAGGAGGACAAAAATCTGCTCTGATAGTCGGATTCAATAATTTTCATTAAATTCATATTAAATTTGCGCCATTTCAAGTTTTTTTTTACATTCGATTTAATACACAATTCACGTTTATATGGTTTGAAAAACTTTCATTTAAGTAATGCACTCGTCAATTTACTGTTTTAGATAAAGTAGCAAACTAATCGGTCTAAGTAACGTGGTTAATTGAAATAGGTACTGCGAAATTTTAATGCAAAATAAATTAACGCTTATGCAATAAATGCTGTATTATATACGTGTGTGTGTTTAATCATTTCACCTCAATCAAGGAAACAAAGCGACTAACACAGAGGAGATTACTGAGTATGAAAGAATATAAGGAACGAGAAGAATAAAAGAACAGAATTTAAAAGGACAGAAGATAATGATTGGCATCGCATTTACATTTTTGAAAATGAAACTTGACTGGAAAGCAAGAAACTGGAAGAGAGTGAGATGTGCGAGAAAAGAAACTGTTAGTATAGAATTTACGGTTACATGTCACCATTTCGACTGTAAAATTATGAGATCTAGTAATACAATCAAATTCATAGAGTCTAGGTACCATAGAGGAAAGTAATATTTATATTGTTTTAATACAAAAATATAGTTAGCCCTGATTGCTGACCACAGTATTCCTTACATCAAAACACATTCATACTTACCATTCTTACTACAGTCACCATAATACTTCAAGTCTCTAAGTAGTCCTACATTTTGTCTGTGATACTATAGAGAAAAGTTCATCAGAACAATCACCATGAAAATATTTATAGAAATGCAAGGGGATGCTACATTACAGCAGTGGGAAAGCGACTGAAGCCGAGATGCCAGGTCAGGACCAATAAGATTGCAGATTCTTCTTTGGATTTTATTAAGAATATCTAAATATATAGCAGGAGCACCAAACAAGATGTAGCAGCAATATTCAAAGTGGGAAATTGTTTTTCTGTGGGTTATTTGACATCATTTGTTTATCAGACGTCACCAGGAAATATTGAGGAACTTAAAGAAAGAATGAAATATGAATGCATTAAACTCTCCGACATGATAACGAATCATGCAGCCACAGTAATGAAATGTGTTTTGAAAAAGAAGGAGGCCATTTTGAACGGCACATATAACAAATAACGTGTAAATAAAATGCTCATGTGTAATTATACTTTTAATAAATTATTCCTATGGCGTGCGACTTTTGTCTGACCTATATTTTGTGGCGGAATGTAAAATAAGCAAAAGTCTTTGCTTAATTTTCATTAAGTTTTAATATTCGACAATATCATTTCAGGAGTAACATTTGCGGTCATTCCAAACTGTAATGCGAGTTGTGACCTTCATATAGAAGACGAAAATGTCTCATGATACTGAAAATAAGACATAGCTACATCGACCGCAAGGGAAGTTGATTCTCTGTGTCGCGCCAGAAGGGTTTTCTCGTCTGAATCCATCCTTCAAATCTACAAATCTACCATTCGTCCTTGCATTGAATACTGTTGCCATATATGGTCTGGTGCCCCCGCTGTTCATCTCTAGGTCCTCGACAAAATCCAAAGACGGATATGAAATGTGATAGGTCCTGACCTGTCATCTCGGCTACAGTCACTTTCTCACAGCCCTGATGTGGCTTCCCACTGTCTTTTCTACAAATATTTTCATGGCATCTACTCTGACGAGCTACTTTCACTGGTATCCCAAATGCAGGAATTTAAGCGTGCTACTAGGTTGGCACCTCGGTCTCACCTTTCACTGTAGAAGAAACTTTGTTACAAGTAATGTGTGGCAGAGTGATTTCACTTTATACTATATCTGGTAATAGGTGGGACTTTTGCAAAATAATATGTTTCACTGTTCCCTATTCTATCGATTTTTATCAACTTTCTTTAAGACTTTTCGTACAGCACCAAAGGATTAAACTCAACACCGCCGAATTTCATTTTATTCTTTATTTAAGATTGTTTTTCGGAACAAATCATCTTCGGACATATGTTCTTGCATTAGACCTCAGCGATATTTTGCTTTCATCGCTAGACATCCCATTTCCCCATGTTTCCTTGTCCCAGAGTAGATATTCTTTTGTCCGCTGATTTCGTCTTGGTCAATGTTTTGGTTGATAATCTTTTGATGAAGTGCATCCATTTAGATAACATTTATGTAGTATCATTATTACTGAATGAATTAGCATTTCAGTTGCAATGTCGCTCTCGTCCATTACTTGACGAGCTGTTAAACTGAGGTTGGATACTTATAACCACACGAGCTTTCTTTTACCTCTTTTGTCTACTAGTTGTTTTCATATCCAGTGCGTCCTCGACATAAGCAAGCTTCTTCTAGGTGACTTACCACAACTTAATGTTCTAAACTCCTTAACAATTTCTCATTGACCCATTCTTTGTGATATTGCGATCATTTTTATCCTTTTCTCCAAATGTATACAGAAACTTAAACTCAACTCCACTAAAAAGACGAAGTGAAGGCTGCAGACTTTCTGAAATCTATGTTTGATTTTATGACTTGAGAAATTTGCATACGTATCTTAATCCGAGCTGAAATTAAACTTAAATGGGGTAAATCTTAAGTGGGGATCATAATATTAGCATGCCTTATATTCCTTATGACGTTCTCCTCCCGCACTGTTCACACAAATAAATATACTTTTTACCAACGCACACGCACACAGATAGATAGATAGATAGATAGATAGATAGATAACAAGAGATTATCTGAGTTTAATAGTATGATCCGCTCTTGATGTCATGCATGTGTTTGTGTTTTGGCTGACTTCAGTCATAATGTCGCTCTAGTCTATTACTTGACTTGACCCACACAACATTACAGATGTGGGGCAATGAACAGCATCTTTGTGAACGCTGCAATAATGACAGGGCAGTGTTCAGCCCTGTAAGATATTAGTAGTGCTCCCTACATACTTTTAATCCCCTCTCCTCGGAACAATCAGAACATCATATGTTAAAAGTTTAGGCAAACTAACGAGACTTACAAACTCATGTTTAGATGTTAAGGCCCTTTGCACCAACCTGTTAACAAATGCTTAAATAAACATCTCTATACCAATAGCTAAAATCATAAAAATCACTTCACCAATCAATGTTATTTTACATTTAACCATTTCATAAATAAAAATTTGGATTACCAAAGGATTCGTCTCTAAGTGATGTTTTAGCGTGTATCTTAAATAAAATATTATAGAAACACAAAATGAACCTTTGCAAATCAACACGTATAATGCATCAATTGAGGTAATGGGTCCAAATATGTACTTTGTTACTTTAATAATAATATAACGTAATGAATCAAATGAAATATTATAAATTATTTAATAATAAAAAACAACATAAAATATTATAATTTGTATAATAATACAAATTAACAAATATTAGCTTAATTAATATTATAACATAACATAAAAACTTCTATATAGACCATAAAAAATTAATTTAATTCAGAAAAAAAATTTAATTTTCAAGAAAAATTTAAAACTGGAAGAAAAATCTACAACTGAAAAAACGAGACGTAAACAAAAGCAAGCAAAAATCATGAAATAATGCGTGTAAAAGAACGTTAAATTCATGAATGCACATATGTACAAAATGAATCGAAAAAGACGCGGAATAAATTGAGGAAATTGGAAATGTTTAAGAAAACGTCTTGAAGAATGGACATTACCAAGAAACTTTGAAGTCGGGTAAAACAACAAAAAATTGATATTTAAAGTTAAGTAATTTTGTTATATATATATATATATATATATATATATATATATATATATATAATATTCTAAAATAAAATAGTACATATACATATATATATATATATATATATATATATATATATATACTATTTTATTTTAGAATATTACATCAACATGTGAATAAACACTACATAAATGCAATCATGTTTCAATGTGTACTAACACATCTCATCAGGCCTTAGTAAATAAATGGTTAGTAAACAATTTATTGAAATTTAAAACCACATACAACCTCTTTTCACACACAAAAAAAGAAAAAAGTGTAAGAAAGACACAAGATACATTCTCTTTTCAGAGAAAAGGAATAATAAGAAAAAAAGTATGAAAGGATAAGATGGAGATAGCAGTAAAATTTGTTATGCTTATAATCATATCCACCAATCAAAATGGTCTACGGTAAGTAAGAGGTCATGATCCCCAGATTTAAAATCGTTGACAGCTTAGACGTTATATTCGATACATTTAAGTTAGCGTTTATACATGTTGATGTAATATCCTAAAAATAAAGAATTTTGTTCTATTTTTTCTCTTATAAATAAATGTTACGAATTTTGGAATTTATATTTGATTCGCTCTCATTTCATATGGATATATATCTATATATATATATGCGTGTGTGTGTATGTGTGTGTATTTAAAATTTGTCTATATTTGTGATTGAGCGATTGTACATATCAGTTTTATACACACATGCACACACACACACACACACACACGTGTGTGTGTGTGTGCGTTTATTTCTTCACTTTCATTATTCATACTCAGACACACGTACGGGGATAGATAGACTTATTTAATTCTGTACATGTGGGAGAAATGCAATGATTTCGGTTCTTTCATTTTCCCCGTTGTTTATAATTCCCTACTTTCTATCAAGAAAAAAGCTCTTTATTGCTATTGTCATGCGTGTTTCTCTCTGATTGTCTTACTTTTTCTAACAACATTTTCTTCATTAACTCTTTTCTTTACTCCTTTTGTACAATCGATTCCAATGATTATAATTATCTCCCCTTTTTTGACTATTTTTTTTACCTTCTTTCGCTACCGCATTCATCATTCGTTCTTTTTTATACATGTACATATTCTCATTTTTACCTTAATCTGATTGTAAATGTTCACACAACACACACACACACACACACACACACACACACACACACACACATTTTGTAACAATTTGTCGGTATTCTTTTATTTTGTTACTCAACCCTTTTTTTTCCTGGTAGTGAGGTGGATCAACATGTCTTCTTTTTTCACTTTTTGTAATTCAGACTTGTCAGTTTTTCTCTTTTTTTCATTTTTTATTTTATAATTCACCTTTTTTTAGCTATTTTCTTTATTTTTTCTGTTTAATGTTTCAATTTCTATCTTACCTGGCTTGTATGCCGTTGTAAGAACATGCATTCACATCCACTTTCTTTCCTACTTGCTCCTTGTCGCATGTGTTTCTTATGAATTCTGTGTTTCTTTAATGATTTCCTTCATTCTGTATGTGCTGCAGTTTCGTTTTATTTTTTTTGTTTTTTGTTTTTTGTTTTTTTTTAGATAACTTCCATTGGTTGAATTTATTTTTCTCTTTGCAATAAATGTCAGGGAGGTGAGAAGCTGCTCTTCCAAATAAGTCACGAAACTTCGATCAGGACGGCGGTCTGTTAAACTCTCAACAAATGACACTGGAGAAGAATAAACCACCCACCCAAAAAAAGGGCAAATATAGGCATTATCAAAGTGAGTCTACCAACGGGTGTAGGAATGGTGACAGCACGTGAATTTATATTTAATCATTTTTTTTCATAAACGATATTGACTAAGAAGAGTGAACAGCATAAAACAAATAAGCCGCTAGTTATGTTTTAAGCTTTCAAGACCATTTTAACGTAGGCGAGAGGTAAGCGAACATGTATATGGGGCCATGACTATTATGAAGTGAGTTAGATCCTTACCGGGTGCCCTGAGGTTATGGCTTTCTGCCAAAAATATTAGATTATTAATAAATAATTATTCAATCTGATCGATCAAAAAAGATACACATTCATTTTTGTAATGGAAATACTGTTTTGTTATAACAATAATTAAATGACGACATTAGAAAACAACACGGTAACTTGTATACATGAATTGAATAAAACAACCTTTAGCCCAACATCAATGATGACAGTTCAGGCCAGAATTGAGTTGGTTATTTTTTTTTGTTTTTTTTGTTTTTAGTTTTTTGTTGTTTTTATTTCATATTACGAAATTGCAGAACATGATTCTATTCCATCTAGTTCGTATTTCTACCAAACTTAAGAGCACATTCTAATATTTGCTTAATATTTTTTTAAATGGTTTTTCAGAATTAGTGAAATTTGAACCACTACTGCTCTGTATGTTGCAGCCACATATTATAGGGCCAATATGGTTTAGCATTCTTTTTATTTAATTTATATATACAGCTGATAGTTTTGATATTTCTGACAGAATTTGGCGCCATACCTGATATCCATGTGAAAGTGTCAATCTGACGAGGTAATTTAAGATGTAAAAAGAATGCTAATCGATACGTTCTGCATTCTCTCTGAATATTATAGCATGCCACTTTCTATTTATGAGACTAGCTATTGAATAATGTAATGTAAGCGTAAAAATAATAAATATAATAATACAGTAAATACCCTATTCAGTGCCACAAATTTACTTGTCACTTAAATGACCATAGCTTGTTGCGTATGTCTCCCAAGCAGTGAGGTACAGTGCATCTCTGTGCACGGGTAGGAATAGTTGAGGAGCAGCATGACCGTGTGTCAAGAGTATTTCTATTAAGAGATTAGGTTAACAAGGAAACTTAGGAGTCACATCCAGACACTGGAAAAAAGTCAGTCTGAACGAACTTTGTTATCCAGCCTTACTAGGGCCTACCTAAAAAGTTATGCGATGATCTTATCGAAATCTGTGACTATATCAGGCATATTTGGCTGTGATATATGTGCTTGGTATCTTATCTATAGTTATCACAATGGGTATATTGGGCTTTGTGTTGAACGCCCGAGTCACTTTGTTGTACCGTTGCTGTTTCAATAAACAAATAATAGTGGGTCTTTCAGCTTTAATATCTCGACTTTTTAAGCCTTTCAACCCAAGAAAGGCGGGAGTGCCACTCACACGCAAGGGGTTATAGAGAGTGAGAGCAAGAGTAAAGACGGGTGTTTGAGGAAAGGGTATAGAGAAGGACGGGGATCTGGATCAGGGCATCAGAAGATGTCAATTGACATTACATTTGAATATTTGAAGATTATAACTATCAGAGAATGTAAGAGGAAGGGATTTCCACTGTCGGAAGTGCGAGAGAAGAAGCTGTTGGAGTAGAAGAGGCGGTTACATTTAACTGTTTCGACAGTGAAAGAGGGGGATCAAGATGCCAACCTAGAAGTACGCTTAAATTCATGCAGTTGGGGCACCAGTGAAAACAGCTCGTCATAGCAGTTACCATGAAAATATTTGTAGAAAAGACAGAGGGAAGCCACATCATGTCTGTGAGAAAGTGACTGTAGACGAGACGATAGGTTAGGATTATTATTAATTTTGACTCGTAATTATTTTAATCTTAAATTAACTCGTCAGATCGACACTTTCACATGGATATCAGGTATGGCGCCAAATTCTTTCAGAATTATCGAAACTATCAGCTGTACAGAACCGCTTTCTCAGATCAACGTTGAAAAATGGCTTTAAATGAAAACCAAGAGATCGAATGTTGTGGACTGCCGCTACAGAATCACAAACAAAAAACAACGCTAAATAACAGAAACCACATCACTTGAGACCTTTTGACAAAAGCAACAACTAAAGCAGGTAGCACTCGTAACACGAATAGGAAACTAACGATATAAAAATATTTCCACACTACTTTAAACAAAAGGTTAGGAAGGAAACCACCACCAGTATTGACTAGACTTGAGAAATCTATTTTTCATGAAATATTGTTTTAATAAAAAAAGATTTTATAAATTTCCACCGACAGCAACACTGGTTGCTTGCTCAATGAATGCCGAATGTTTCCTTATAAGGAAACAGCTAATGTTACAATAATCATTTAACCTGATCCGTAATGAGTAGACAGCGTAGTATTGTAAAATAAAATAATACAGCTACAGATGTCTTAAGAATAACATTGAAAAAATGACATCGAAAAATATTTTTTTAACGATGAATATGGTGAAGGCAAATCCTTGATAATGGAAGTGATGTTGATTTTTTAAAAGAAAATTTAAGTAAACGGATGAGGATACCTAATCCAAACTGGAAATCAAAGCTGTCTCTCCTCAACATAATATAGCTGTGAGCTACACGAGCTTCAAACGTCAATTCTTTGGTCTATTTGTAACTCATGTCTACTTGGCGACATTACCAGTTTATATATTTGACTACTGGTTATGTAAGATTTTACACGAACAAGATTGGATTTTACCAAAACATTTCCATCTCCAAGACAACTGAGTTGTTATCAACCATTTTTCTTACATTATGCAAAACATCAGTTGTGTATTTTAAGCTTTAAACACTAAAGAACGACATGCAGAGAAAGAAGATATTAAAAAGCGAGTCACAACATATTTAAACACGATAAAATCTCCATAAAAAAGCCACTATTTACGCAAAATGCATGTCATTTAAATAGATGGAGCATTTTTAAGACTATTTTACGAACAAGAATGATTATATTTAGATTTCTGTAATCAGCTTGTCATCTTAGTTTAATTAGTAAGACAATTTACCTGGTCAAGTGGACTGCCTGAAGATAAGGAATTCGATTTCAGACGAAGGGTTGGGTAGAGAGGAGAAACTACCGAACTTGGTCCTGCAGTGTATGAAACCTTTCTTACCTGACGATATCTCCTGATGCTAATTGGTCTAAGTTTACCTGAACGCTTTGAGCTGATTAGCTGTAAATTCAATCGGCCGAAACGTTTATTTTCAATTCGGTGTATATATGCACGTTTGTGTGTGTGTGTGTGTGTGTGTGTGCGCGCGCGCGCGCACGCGTGTGTGTGTGTGTGTGCGCGCGCACGCGTGTGTGTGTGTGTGCACGCGCGCACGTGTGTGTGTGTGTGTGTGTGTGTGTGTGTGTGTGTGTGTGTGTGTGTGTTCGTTTTTGTTTTTTTTTTGTTTTTTTATCAAGGGTCGTGTCTCGTCACCATTTTTTGTGATGTCTGGGCGCTTATGTATTATAACCTGCGTGTGTTTGGATTGTTTTACGTGAGAATATACATAGTTGAAGTAAAATGTATACATTTTTGTCTAGAGCTATCAACATCCTTTTTAACGTAATTTCAATGAAAAAATAAATTAAATAACATATGCATTTTTTATTTTCTCCTCAGTAATTCTATAATTTTAAACTTAATAGAGATCAGATTTAGATTTCTAAATAGGTAATTTTTTACTTTTAATTTTAATTTCAAATTGTATCATATAATTTAATACTTATTAGTTAGGACATATTCTATTTTACTAAACCCCAACTTTAAAGCTTTTAATATCTATGATAACCTTGCTTCGTTGTCAATTTTTTTTAATTCTCATATACTTGTATTTTGATTGGTCATTCAGCGTTTACCCCTAGCGAAGGATCGTTAATTAATTTGAAACTTTTACAACCATTTATTCTACATTCAATTCAACATCATCACTTGATAAGACACCAGAAGTGTTGAAACAAAATGGCTATTTTTGTAGTCATTTTATAACATATTTATGTTATAATATTTAAATAAATAATTATATATATATATATATATATATATATATATATATATATATATATATATATATATATATGATGGACTCTCCCGTCGTTTTCGACGTATGAGTGTCTTTCAGTTCAGTTTTATGTTTATGAGACAACAATCCTGCCGGGATTTGCAAACAAATCCACGCGAAGGGCATACTGAAGGGTTGACCGTCATACGGGCTGTTGTATTAGCCCTTGTTTTATTATTAATTCTCTCAGAAAAAATATACGGAGAGTATAGAAATGAAAAGTAGCAAGATTTGTTATGTTTATAATTGGTTCAACTAATCAAAATGGGTTATACTAAATAAGAGGTCATGAAACAGAATTAAAATTACAACGAACACAGACATTATATCTCTTACTTAGCATAAGCCATTTTGATTGGTTGAACCGATTATAAACCAGTCATGCAACTTTATAGTTCTATACTTTCCTTATTCTTTTTCTCTTCTTCCTTTTCCCTGGAAAATGAGATTATATCTTGTGTCTTTCTTTCTTGGTCTTTTTCTTTTCCTTCCTTTATTTTTGGCGGAAAAAGAGGTTGTATGTAATTAATACTAATAATTGTAATAATCAGTTATTTACTAACGCCTGATGAGATGTGCTGATACACATCGAAACATGAGTGCATTTATGTAGCGTTGTTCTACATGTTTGAATGTAATATACTTTAATAAGGTATATATATATATGTGTGTGTGTGTGTGTGTGCGTATGCGTGCGTGCGTGCGTGTGTGTGTGTGTGTGTGTGTGTGTGTGTGTGTGTGTGTGTGTGTGTGTGTGTGTGTGTGTTAGAAAAATTATCCATAGGGAGTTTAAAGATTTAGGTCCTAAGACTATAGTTACGACAAACATTAAACATAAACTTTCTGGATGTTACCCTGGACCTTACTAATAGCTTTTTTCAACATTATATGAAGGTTAATTCTAACCCGGTATATGTACATCCTAATTCCACCCCCGCTTCTGATATTAAGCACATACCCTCCTCCATTGAATTTAGGATAAGTACAAACTCTTCTAGCAGATAGGGTTTTAATAAACATAGTGAATTTTATAATTCTGCCCTTAGAAATAGTGATTACAAGGGTACCACTATTGAATGTAGAAATCCTATTAATTATGACCACAATAAGAAAAGAAGGCCCAGGAAGATCATTTGGTTCACTCCCCCTTTCAAACTAATGATTTAAACTAGGACATAAATTTCTAAATCTTATCAAAAAACATTTCCCCGACCCCAAAACTAATCCACTCAGAAAAGTATTCAGTTATAATACAGTTTTGTTGATAACCTGGAAAAGATAATTAAAAAACATAATAACAGAGTCTTCAACTAGTATAGGGACTCAAAAAACTTGACTACTCGCCAGGTTGCAACGAGTAAAACTAAGTATAATGACACTAATAATAACTTGCGCAATTGTAGGAATCCCAATAATTACCCATTACAGAATAATTGTTTAACTAATTCTCTAAGTTATCTTAATAAAAAAAAATAATATTAAAAAGATGTACATAGAGCGTTGGCGTGGACATGTGCATTCTTTCAACAATAGTAATCATAAATACAAGACTTCATTGTCCAAGTATTTTTGGAGTTTAAAGGAGAAAAACAAGATACCTACTGTTAATTGTAAATTAATTAAGTGAGCTGTAAGCATATAATTCCCTATATGCCTCTTGTTATTTATATCTTAATGAAAAATTTGAAATCATTAGATTTAAAGACAAAATCCATCTCTTAAATCAAAGGAATGAACTCACTGTTAACTGTAAAACTAGCTCAAAATTTAACTTACTATAGGGGTAGTAATATTTTTGATGTTAATGAAATGTTACTATAAGTTTAGTATGTTATATTATCTGCTAATCCTCCTATTTATGTACATATATGTATGTATACGCTTATTATGTTGTTTGTGTGTGCACATGTGTGTATTCTTATATATAGATGTATATGTGCGCATATGCATTTATATAATATATATATATATATATATATGTATTTATATATATATTTCTATATACATATATGGAAATATGTGTGTATTTGCAAGTATGTATGTATATATGAATATATTTGTATTTTTAGTTATATATATATATATATATATATATATATATATATATCAATATTTATCTTTTATTAAATTTGAATCTTTGTGGGTGTGTATATGTCTATGTCTTTATCAATGTATGTGTGTATGATTGCTTATATATGCCTTTCATTGTATGTATATGTGTCTGATATTATATTTCCCTTTTTTTGGCTGACATCAATTTCCTGTTTCGTCTGTGTTTTTGCGTGTTTATATATCTAAATATGTCTAAATATGTCTACATGTGTGTGCATCTGATTGTGAATGTATTGTCATTTGCAATATTTCGTCCTCCTCTACATATATCATCACTTCAAATGCATCTACGTTGTCACAATGTTTTACATCCCCATTAGATTAACGTTTATTCTAACTGAGATGTTAGCTTTTCAGTTAAAACAAAATAAATAATAAAATATATGTATTTTTCCTCAGTTTCTTCTTTAAATAATTTTATAATATTTTAAACTTAATACAGGTTAAATTTAAAATTTAAAACTGGTAATTTTTATCTTTCAATTTTATAGCAAAATCTAATATTAATTAGAATGATTTCTATTTTAGTCTAATCCTGGCATTAATAATTATAACCAAGGTTCGTTGTCAAGCTTTTTGAATATTCATATACTTGTATTTTGATTGGTCATTGTAGCTTATGTAACAGCGTTTCCCCTATTGTTTTGAACCTTTGAAAATTCTTTATTCTACATTCAACACCATCACTTGATAAGACACCAGAAGTGTTGAAACAAAATGGCTATTTTTGTAATGATTTTATAACATGTTTATGTTATAATTTTCGAATAAATTATATGTATATATAAGACTCTTCGGCAAAGCGAATTGAGTCCTCTCAGTCACTTTATGTTTATCCAAAAATAAATACGCTTAAATTCACCTTCATTCCTACCGTGCGCCAACGGCTTAGGGGTAGAATTTCCGACTGACGCTAATTCAATGCTAAATTTTTTTAAAAACAAAAACCATGTTAAAGAAGTTTTTCACGAGACATCACATAAATCGCTCCAGAAAAATAATTTCTTTTATTGCATTCATTACAAGAAGTTGTTTAAGATCACTATCCGATTTACTAGCGATGTAAGACATTTCTAATTGATCCAAGATAGACTTTTCTCGGGAGATATCACATCTGTTCTTTCGAAGCATTTAACAAATGACTCTTTTATGTTAATTGTATGCATGTTTTTTTCCGAAAGTACTGCCATACTTTATCACGTTTCTTTCCATATGAATATGTTTAGTTCGCCCTTTCTGAATCTTTTATCCGTAAACAGGTTGTCCTTTTTTTCACTAACCCCCATCATATTTTATGCTGTCACTTCCACATTATTGCATTTACATCCTTGTTAGAATCTTATCCATTTGTCAGTCTTTGCCTGTCCATGTGTTTATTCAACTTATTCATTCCAACTGTTCTCAACTCGGCCTCAATGCCTCCTTACGCCTAACGGTACCGCCTCTACATCTTAAGTAACCACTCCCACCAACGCCATCTTTCTCAGTGACATTTTGTTCTCTCGCTTCCTTTTTCCGCTTTCCTTTTGCTGCCGCTCGTGCTCCACGCGTCAGGCAGATTAATAGTTGATTAAGAGACTGCACTGGTCAATTAAGCCCGCTATAATATTAAGTGATAGTGACACAATGCCAGGATCAGAAATTAATTTTACACACCGTATGCGCCCAACTTACATGGAGCGCCCTCAATTACTCCGCTTACGATTGTCTCCTCTTGGTCACTTGGGCAATCTGCCCGCAGGGGTTGGGGGCGCTGCAATTTCCAGCCACTCTTCATCGTCGACTTTAACAGCAAAAGCAGTCCCCAACGCCATGATCCTTATCGGTGCTGACAACTAGTCGCCCGGCTTCATTTTCTCTAATTTTTAACTATCTATCTTGGATGAAACTTAGAGCAAAGTTGTTTGAGCACTGAGATTATGGCTATGAGGAATACGGTTTAAGTTTTCAAAAACTTAGGAAAGGAGTACTTATATTTTATGTAAGAGAAAATTTGTTTAAAATCTGTTTGAGATATACGATATCACTTCCTTAATTTTCGCTTATCTACATCCCGATAAAGACAGTGGAGCATATAGCTTGAATCCCAGACAATTGGAGCTGAAGTTTTCTGCTCCTTTTTAATACAACAAATGTAAAAATAATTTAATATACGTTAATGCAGACAAGATATTTTTTATTTATACATTTTTTCCATAAAAGTAAATATGTCTCATTAATTGGTGTATGTGAAAGAATTACCTAAACGTTTTCTGTACAACCACCCATTTATCCCGTCGGCTAACTTAACACTTGTCTACTCAAGTTGCTGTCAGTACCTATATTTGTTAACATGTACTATTACATATCAGCTTTTTCTACATATTATACACCGTATTATTATGGATAGTACGGGGATGTTATATAACATTAAAAATAATTTAATTCTCATAAGCCATTTATTTAACATCCTTTTCATTATTAAAACCATCATTTGAGATATTTCGTTGATAGGATGAAATACAAGAGTATTCCAGTCTTATGTGGTCAGTGGTATTTATTAAATGAAACTTAGTATGATAGAAAACCTCAAGTTGGAATCACGCCATTAGAATCACATTAATTTCTCAGGCATGTTTTCTTACCATTTTCCAGACAAGGCACTATCCTATACTATTTGCTAATATTTCGATATCAGTTCACTACACGAGAATAATATACGAGGCTCGTTTCGAATGTAATGACTCTGATGTTATTATGTTGACTCACGATATCGGAGGTAAAAGTTGATGCTATAGCAGTAGATTTTAAACCCTTTCACTAATGACCCATGATATTTTGGGTCTTCTTACAGACATCAGTCTAGCGGAATGACGTCTGACATGAAAATGTCTTTGAAAAATTGTGTATCCTTATATTATTCCATACGGAAAGTTTTCATCTATTGATATCCATCGACGCTTACTGAAATTTTACGGAGAGCAAACAGTGAATGCGAGTAAAGTCTTAGATAATACCTTTCGGCAATATTGACATCGATGTGGGTGACAAGCCATATTTTGAGTGGTCATATACAAATATCAAGCCATTAAATGAAAAGTGCATTGAAAAGGCATAGTTAATGAATGTGACTATGTGGGAAAATAATCCATTTGTAGTTTCCGTTGGAATGAAGACTTTACTTTCACAGCAATTTTCGAATATATTGACTATAACTACGAGAAGAATCAATAAAACACCAAATATTGTTGAACCAATTAAAACTCTTCTTTATACGCTAACTGTTGTTAAGATAGGGTTTCAGCTCATTCGTGATTCAGCCGTTGTATTCAATAATAGAAATGAAAACTTATCTCTTCAAGCAACCCGCTTAAAATGGTAAGAAAATAATATCGTTATACTAACCGGGCCATTTTTGTTTGTTTTCGTTGAATAAAGAATTTCCCTTTTTAGGCTGAGAAATGGTTTGAGCCAAAGTCTATGCTAACAACAGCAAAAGTACGAGTAAAGGCGTTCAATCTTCTGAATATCAGATGTAAATTTACTTATTTATATATAAGCATAAATTCCAAAAAGAAATATCTTCATGTTCATCATGTTACAGCTACGTTTCAACCTATATATTTAAATATCCCCCCCTGAAATATATTGTCTTTGATTATATTGGCAAGTTACATAGTTTAAATCTCCTAAACTGAGGCCAAGTTCACAATTCCGAGTGTAAGATAATCTCGTTCTCACAAAAGAACATTGTAGAGGAGACGTTGGGAAGGGTTAGGGTTATGGTTAGGGTTATAAAAAAAGGCCAAAAGAGGAAAAAAGAGATTCTTATAAGTAAGATGGGTCGAACAGAGAAACATTTGTTAGAAATCAAGTTTTACTGGGACAAGGCATTAAGGATCAAACGATATACACAGCAATACTACTAGAAAAATTGTGTAATTATTTCCCCGGCTGTCCGTGATATATATCTCGAACCGAACCCTTTATTTCGTCCACCGAGATAGAGTGTCCTAGTTCCACATGACATGCCTCTTCCGGGTGTCTCAATTATTTCACTTTAACTCAATTCTCCAAGTTTTGGTTCACTACTACCGTGGCCTGGTATTGAATTCACAACACGTTGGGTCTAGTCACTGGATCTAACCAACGTCTTTATCCACTGGGCCATGTGTCCTTGAGGAAACTCTACCCCGGTGGACGAAATAAAAGGTTCGGTTCGAAATTCCAATCACCTGAAGAAGCCCGGAGCGTACAACGGCCGAAACATTGGGAATATGACAATAACGATGAGGATAAAGTTCGAATAATGCAAGTAATCATAATACCTCATCACAGGTATATAGACAGATATTTTTGGTAATGTCTTATGTTATTACATTTGTTCTAGTGAAAAGCTAGTCTAATGTTTATGACATTTTTTCTAGGGAAAACCCAGAGAGATCTATCTCATTTGTTTTAATAATAATAATAATAATAATATATATATATATATATATATATATATATATATATATATATATATATATATATATATATAATTCACATACATGGACGGTGTAAGTGGGAAGTGATGTTTCATCTTAGCTGTCAAACTTCGTCTTATTATTCTTAAGCCAACTACTGCAGCATTCAGTGAAGAGGCGCCATTGTCGCTTGATGTCTGGCATACTAATTGTTCACTCATTCTAGCATGCTACTCTTTCAACAGCTTTCCTATCAACGCCTGTGTTGCCATTGCTCACAACAATTTACACTAATCGTATCACTAGGCAGGTCAAGTCTGGTCAGCGGATCGATCGTAAATGTGTTTATATTTCATACATCTTTCCAAAATTCACACATTTCAGGTGCTAATTGCTGTTGCTTCGTTCATCACTTATTGAAAGTCAGTAGCAATAGCAGCAGCCGACGTTTTGAAATTTAACTTAGGCAGGAATACCTAAAAGCACGATTCTCCACTTTGTCAATTTCAGAAGTGCGTTAAAGGCACGAAGCATTTACTTTTGAATAGTAAGCTCTGTTTTGACGTTCCTTGAGTTAAAAGCGAACTGATCGTTTCATCTCCATGCTTTTCAAAGTCGATTTTATAGCTTAAACAGTGGCTCATACTGGTCTCGCCTTAGCCTCTCAGATCATGGCAAAAAATCCTCAATGGCTGCTCCACTTTTATAGCCATGTAACAGGCTAAGCTAATCTTAATGCTATAAATTCTGATTTAAATAATTACATTAATACATTTTTAATCAATTTCACCAGAACAAGGCAGTAAAGCCACTAAGACACAAGGGGTTACTGGGTGTGGAAGAATTAGGAACAGAAACGTTACTAATACCATGACGAAGAGCGATATTTATTTGTAAAAATTACACAAGGCCAAAATGGGAAATGGGGAGAAGGACGGTCTTCTGTCTTAAATTTAAACTTAGCTATCCACAATCACTGACCCAAACATACCACACTATCGACAAAAACAAAGCATTCTTGCTTACCAGTCTTACTACATCCACCATAATACCTCATTGTCTATATGAAAGTCCCAGCTAGTCCCCATTTGTACAATTCTTGTCTGGAGGGGAGAGGAATCAAACAACAATTTAAAAAAATCTAAACCCAGCTTATCCGAACAATTACCATGAAAGTATTTATAGAAAAGACACAGGGAGGCAACCTTACGGTGGTGGGACAATGACTGAAGCCGACACGCCAGATCAGGACCGATAATATTGCCGATTGTTCTTTGGATTTTATCAAGGAGCTCAAGGTAAATATCGGGGGCTCCGGACTATATGTGGCAGTAATATTCTAAGCATGGACGAATATTTGACTTATAGATGAGTATGATAGATTCTGGAGAGAAATCAGTAAACCAACTTTGATTCAAAACAATAAGCTAAAATCTGGAGGAAGATTTTATGTCATCGCCTGTAATATTTGTCACAAAAATACATAGGAGATACCTCAAGTAATCTAAATAAAAGATAATATGAACACAAAAAGGGCATTTTACAAAATAATACACCAAATGCATTGGTTGCCCACCGTAACGAGACTGACCACAACTTTGGCATAAAAATGCTGTCATGATCAAAGGAAGAAATAATTCACTACGACGTAAATGTCTAGAGAGTGTTTTGATCAAAAAATCATCTACAGTAAATTTGCGCTGTGGCTCTTACAACATTTCACTATATACCTCCTTACAAAAGTGAGTGAAAGAAAAAGATTCTCAATGAATTCGGCTGAAAAAGATATTCTAAAATTCCCAGCCCCCCTCTGTTGTGCACATGTGTAGTCAGTCATACCAACACAAATTTAGTTCGATGAAGTCCTGAAGGAGGAAACGCATCACAAGTAAACTTTTTCCACTTTGTCATAATTTACCAGCTTGAATGTCCGAGAAATATCATAGAACATATGTGTCCTCCAATAGGAATCGAACCTGTATCCTACACGGAATTATCACGTAGCCTGATGTTCTATACCATTTAGCTACAGAGGTATCGTCTGGTTAGCAAGGTTAAATTACTGTTTTTAAACTACAAATTTCCTAGGATTTCTCTCGAATGCTCATATCTGCTCAAAGTGTATCTTAACATAAACAAATGATATATATTATAAAATGGACTAAGTCCGACAATTATTTTAATATATTTTTTGTTTACACGCTTTTTATAGATACAAATATTTAAATAAATGCGCTGTTTATAATAAACAGTATTAACAACACTTACCGGCCCGAATGTCTCATATAAAATCATAAGAAAATATGTGTCCTCTGATAGGAATCGAACCTGTATCCTACACGGAATCGTCATTTAATAACAGTGGAATCATCTGGTTAGCAAGGTTAAATTACTGTTTTTAAACTATAAATTTCCCATGATTTCTCTCAATTCTAAATAATAATACTTTCTATCTCACTAATTAGTTTCTTGATGTTAAGTTGAAATTCATCAAGGAAGACGCCGTAGTTTTTGTTAACCCAAGTACTTTCAATCTCCTCCGAAATCATCGTCAGGGTTGAATTGCGAAGTCAAACTTAATGTAACTGTGATCGTTGTGATAGTGATTTTTGCGATCGCGCTCTGTTATAATTATTTTAAAATTTTAAATTTATCCGCTGTAGCTATGGCATTTTTGTAAACAAGCTTCCACAATATAAGGGAGCTAACCAGATTTGGTAAAAATGCAAGTAGATTAAATACTGGTCAAAGACATTTTAAAACATTTCTACTACACTCGTAATAAATTTGTTCTATTTTGGTTGATTGCTTTTGATATAGAGGGCGTCGAGAATTTGGTGTTTTGTTTATTATTTTCATGGTGTAGTATATTGGTGTTGCCAACAAGTATTTTCCTGTATTGTGAGTGAAGATATGATGCCTAAATATACATATATAAAGGTTTGTCTTTTGATATATCGTCGGTTTCATTTTACCATGTTTGTTTTTATGTTCATATTGCGGTGCCAATTTTAGATTTTAATTTGGCGTTGATGTTCTTGATTTCTATGTAGAATTATTTTAATTTGCCGTTTGCTATTGTAATTTACCTTTTCTCCCGAAATTTGTGATGTTAGGTTCTTTTGCAGCTACATGAATTGGGCGGATTTGGGCAGATGTTTTCCTTTTAAACAAATTTGATTAAGAACCAAATAAAATATTAGAAACACCGAAAACATAAATTAAAAATTTATTAACAAGGAACATTTTTTAGTATTTAACCAAACTTATATAGATAAAGAATTGATACTAAAATACACCATATTATATATATATAAATGTGTGTGTGTGTGTGTGTGTGTGTGTGTGTGTGTGTGTGTGTGTGTGTGTGTATTGCTCTACACTTCTAAGAAAAAATACAATATCACTATCCATTTTCTTCTGTTAACCTCTGAATTTCATTGACTTTTTTTCTTTCAACACACGATTTCTGCAACTGATTGACCCTATTCGCTTAAAATCAATTCTATTTATCTTCAGATTTCTAGCGGGTCTAAAAAAGATCCATCACCAGCCAACAACTCACAGAAATAGAGACAATATGGCTGAATTAACTGTAAAACCATACCAAGCTGAAGGCAGTCTGTTTGCGTTAGTAGTTTGTCATCAACAGCTAAAAGGTAACTTTTCTCGCTTTTTATTTACTTATTTTTTGTAATTGTCTACATATTTCCCGACAACCTTTTTCCTGGTTGCTGGTACTTTAAACGATACAGTGAATTTCCCTGTTTTTTACGGCTTTCTTTATATACATGTAGAGAGATAGAAACAAAAAAATACTCACTTCGTGGTAATTCAACAGGAAGCCAAAGAAGGCGAGCATTTTGTACCAATGTGCATTAACTATTTGCTTTGAAAATCTGCATGCACAATCCTGATTTCAACTTTGACCCGAACATTTCACGATATATATATAT
>OZ038493.1:107484211-107489211 GCA_964036315.1 Acanthosepion esculentum
TAGAACGAAATGTAAGAGTTTTGCCTCGGGCAAGTGGACAAATTGAATTTGGTGCTATTGAACGGTTCTAATTGGCTTCTCACCTTCAATTTAGCTGGAACTTCTCAATTTGCCGTGGTTCTTGATGGTCGCTACTGAAACGTATCGTTTCACAAGAAGCCTTGTCACGCCATCTGCCCAAATGCTATGCCACTTCTATCGCTAGGTGCATAACTGCCACACAGCGCAATACAACACAAGCATACAGACATCGACGTGTGAACATGCTCCTAGGTATCTACAATTTGCCCAGTTTTTAAGCGAAAAGCGCTGCTGACTGCTTGTGTTAGAGACTGAAAGTGTAGTAGACTTAAGAAGCTCAATTCTATTGTTAGTTTGCAATTTCATTCGGTTCTTGTCGGTAATTTCCGTAAAATATCGGCTCAGCACTGTGGCAATGGCCTTTTTAAAATGACGATAAGATTAAGTTTCGTCGTGCATCGTTTACAGTAAGCAAGTCACCTGACTGTAAACGATGAACAGCGAAACTTTGTTTTATCTAAGTTCCATCTGCATTTACTAAAAATGCAACTAGTACCCTCATCATTCTTATGACCTTTGGCTCGATAGACTTTTCGATTTTCTTCAGTTGTACCTTTATAATAATCTTTGATTTTTTTTTCTTTTCCTTCTTTCAAACTGGAAGAATGTCGGTGTCAAAGATTCACGCTGAAAACTCTCAAGCCTAAATTTAAAAACAGAACCACGGTATATGTAAAACAAATTAGCACCAAAATTCGTCGTTTTTAATGACAGTTGTTCTTAATGACTTTGATTCAAATTTCTAGCTTTCCTGTGCATGAGTTGCTATATAACAAAGCTTCATTCTCAATTTAGGTTTTTTCTCGTTTTATTGATATCAACATCTCTCTACTTACCATGTACTATATGTTGAAGGGAAAACGTTTACCTCCTGGAACAAAACGTGTCTCACCTGCAAAATATATGAAAGAAAATTTGGCAGGATCCAAAAGCTAAAAATTAAGACCAACTTGATCTCGGAACTCAGAGATATTGCGAGACGGACTTGTGGCTTATACAAATTTCAGAGCCTCAGCTACTCAATAAAATGAGCATGACTGAGAGAACATGGCGGGAGTGCAGAGGCCGAAGAGTCGAGTGGTCGGGATTTATATTTGGAGTTTCGCGGTAGTCACGCCGATTATGATTGAATAGAAGACAGGGTACAACTGGTACTCCAAACAGCCCCGCCTTTTTAGCTACACTACACTAAGCTTCATTCATAAGAGACTCTTTAAATTATCCACACTCAGGTAATGTGATTTGTCTACTATTTAACACTTATTTCATTAGTATAGATGTTACTTTTGCCTTTATACATTGTCTGCTATACCTGATGTCTCATCACCTACCTTGTTTTTTCGCTGGTCTTTAGATGTCACGTTTTAGGGAAAGCTGCTTTCTCTTTTATATTTTATATGACAGCTGCATAGGATGTGATAAATTCAGTTCTTGATTTTATATAACTTATTAATGTATTTTTTAACAATGTTATGTTTTATAGCATTGCTATTTTAATTGCTGCAATATTTTACCAATCTAAACTGGGTTTTTTTTTTTCAATTATTGCATACATGTCAACTGAAAGATCGAAATAAAAATAACAAAGATGATGATGATGATGATGATGATACTGCATTGAGTAATTTGTAGAGAAGTGAAACTGCTTCGTCGCAGAAAATATTTACCCACCGACATATGGAACTAAAATATTGTTAATTTGCGTCTCTTACTTGCGTGAAACTGTTGAACTTGATACGTACAGTGGTAAGAGTATTTCATAATTTATAAAATAAACAATGATAAAATACGCAAGTTTTGTTTCTTAAATAAAGATAAATTATACATTTTATGAAGTTTAAAGTTATGAACAACATATGTAGCATTTTGTTTCATTATCTTTTGTTATATTTCAGTTATTTTTAAAATTCCCTCCTCCCAGAGTATTTTAACTTTCTCAGCAAATAAGTGACATCGATGCTTTTTGCAATCTTCTAAGGTTTTTTCATTAAGTAAAATCTGTAAATAACGGAATAAATGATCATATGCCTCTATCTTATCTGCTGATTACAATGGATGAATGGCAACTTTCTAAACAAACTGTAATAATGATTGAACAGTCATCAAAGAAACGCGTAGTCGAGAATTATCCTGATAGGATATGTTGTTTCACTTAAATATTTCCGGGTACTCTTCGGGAATCAGGGCTTCGTTTCATTTGCTGAAAACTTTCATGCGTTTCACATTGATGTAAATTACCTACTTTCCTTCGTATTTCAAAATTTCAAGGGCATTTTCAAAGTTGCAAGTTTTGTTTTGGTTTTACTTTAGTGGGAATCACACATCAAAGCGACTTATATTATATGAATATTTTGATTAGCTCTTATGTCGTATATTATTCGCCAGCAATATCTCGATTGTTCAATGGGTCGAAGAGCATCTTTCAATGACAAATCTCCATCAGATAATTTCACAAACTACTTTTGATACAGTGATCATTTACCTACCTTTTCCATAAATTGGACAAGTCATTTTTGTCTTAATGAAACATTTTTACCTTTCTTAAAATAAAAAAAAATCATATACCTAAAAATCGCATATTTCCCAACCGCGATATTAGAATCAATAAACAAAACGACCATTTCGTTTTAAAAATGTACTTCAAACTATTTTCGGAACATCTATATTTCTGAGATGAGGCATTGTAACTATTTACACTATTTACTGTTGTCCTCATCTTTATTGTATTATTTACGATGTTTCGGTCGTTATACACAGAGACCTTATTCAGGTGATATACGTGGGAATTTAGAAACAAACCCTTTATTTCACCTTTTCCCCAAGGACACTGAGGATAAAAGCGTTGGTTGAATTAATTCAGTGTCTTGCCACAGCAGAAGTGAATAAAAACTTGGAGTGTTGAGATACTAAAAGGAAATAAGTGAAATTTAGATATTTGGAATAGGCATGGCATGTGGAACTAGAACAATCTATCTCGTTGGACGAAATAAAAGGTTCTGCTCAAAATTCTTATCACCTGAAAAAGACAGGAGATCAAGAAATATATATCCACAGGAAGATTGTTTCCTTGTATCACAGCTAGTCAGTTTGACTAGACATCCGATTGCTTCAAGCTGGAATCGAAACTCGACCGATTTGTTATCAGTCAAAGACTCCACCCCTAAGCTATCTGTGCACGGCAGAGAAAGAGAATCTTTTAACACATTATATACGTGATGTATATAAACGCCAATACATACATACATATATATATATATATATATATATATATATATATATATATATATATATATATATATATATATATGCTACAACTGTTTTTACAGACAAGGTTTATCATGTCTAGGAAATGGTTATATTTTTAAAATTGTTTAATACACATTTTTAAAAATCGAAATATCGAAAGTGTAGAACTACTTAAGATCTAAGATATTATATGGCCTAACAGTTTCTACTACCGCAGTTTCTACCAATGAAAGCTTCCTTAGGCAGTTATATATATATATATATATATATATATATATATATATATATATATTTGTGTGTGTGTGTGTGTGTGTGTGTGTGTGTGTGTGTGTGTGTGTGTGTGTGTGTGTGGTATTGTCTTTTACCAAAATATCTGTTTTTATGACAGGTGTTATGTGAGTAAGTAAAACTATTTTGAAGTATGCCATCCACGTTTAAACTCGAAATCGAACTCACTGTTTGAACAACTTAATAAATTCACTCGACTTTTGAAAGCGTTAGAATTTTTTTTAAACTCGCTTCGTTTCCTCAGAGACATTTTCACGCAGCCAGAATTCTTAAAGTGCGGTGAACGAAAAAATCTCAAAACTATATTAAACAGGGAAGCGAATAACATTAATACCAGCGGAATTAGATTATATTTGTTAAGACAAATTTGCGACATTTTATACCCTAGAGTAATCTTTAATCTTTATTTTTAGGGAAAAAAATATCTATCAGTAATATGTAATCTAAGGAAGAAAGAATATTATAAGAAAATTTAACAATATTCTGTCTCATGGTACATCGTTCTTTGTATCTTTCAAAGTTCTTTGTTTACTTTTAAACTATTCTTTCTCGTTTATTTTCCTTTGCTTGCCTATTTGTATTCAGTTATATCCACTTTTCGAAAAATGCAACTTCAAATGTCGTCTTCAAGAAACGGTAAGGCAATAATTTCGGTGCGGCAGGTGTCAATTGAAAAGTGAGAAACTACAGGCGGTTAGAAATAAATTCTTGCTGTTTTCAAGCCTTACGGTTGCTAGATTTGTGAAGTTGTTCAACTAAAGTTTATCATGAACTTTATATATATATATATATATATATATATATATATATATATATATATATATATATATATATATATATATATAAACATCAATGAAAGAACGGCAAAAGTTTTACTGACAAAGATTTAAAAACGGAAATGGTGTCTTCTGGAATTTACGCATCCAAACAATTTCAGCTACTACTGAGTATATACAGAGGGGAGCTGAAAAGGTATCCATCTGATCGACCTCCCAAAATCTGGCCAAAATATCAAACCTTCTAGGTCAAGCCTAAAACTTTTCAGGACACCCTGGAGGGACAAATAGGACAAAAAACTTATGGTAAATAATCTCTGAGTAATCAAATTAATTAATGATTATTTTTCAGCTGAAAGAAACAAGTTTTCTATGATCCGAAAGCCATGAAGTAATAAAGGAAAAGCGTCTTAATTTTTGTAATCTCCAACAAAAACTAAGAGAATAGCGGGAAAAAAAACTAATATCCAAATTCTAAAGTGTGGAGCAGACTGAGTATCTGATCAGGATATAAACACTGAAGTAAATTGATAAATAGATGCATAGAGAGATGGATATATAGAGAGATAGATAGAGAGAGAAAAAATATATAGCCACACATAGATAGAT